>JABXWE010042644.1:0-29132 GCA_014611495.1 Limonius californicus | reverse complement strand
TGCTGCCTTGCACGCGTGTTTGTTGCCCCTAAAAACTGCCCGCGCGCTACGCGCTTGGGCAGTTTTTGTTGCAACAAACACTTGTGCGACAGCGCGGAAAAATTTTCAGTAATATGCCTGACACTTGGGATATTGTATATGACAATTTGCAAACTTCGGTTGCCAATTTAGAGTAAAGTTTGTAACCAACTGGATATGCGGGGTGATATTATTGACAGAAGAACAGCAATATTATTATCACATAAGAGGTTTGGATAAACTATAATAATATATCTTTTATCGATTTATAATTATGAAATTCATTTGCTATTCAGTCAAATCTCTTAACAAATTCACTTGTGCAAGCATATTACTGAAACTTGTGCTTGTTTTTCTTACACATATAATGTTGGCTATAGAAAATTTTCCTCGTGCTTGGTACGAGGGGAGTTATTTGTATTATCTACCTAGCTATGGGAACAAAATGCTATCGTGATAATTTTATTGTCAAATCTCTGTGACTGTGTGTGTTAGAGTGTATCCTCCAAGTTTGATACAACTCGCTTAAAATTTGTCATTTCTGTGTAGAGTTACAGGTGCAAAAATGAGTGATTTAAAACTTCAACACAGAAGCTTCTTAAAATTTCCTTCGAAAGAAGGCAAAAATCCAAAGAATATCCATGAGAGAATGGTGGCTATGCATAGGGAAAATCGCCCGTCATATTTTCAAGTTAAATTCTGGTCTAAATAATTCAAATGGGGCAGGGAGTCCATTAAGGATGGCACAAAGTGCGGAAGACCTCTTAAAGCACGAACACAGAACCCATAAAGAAAGTTGAAGATATGATATTGACTGATCGCCGAGTGACAGTTTCAGTTATTGCAAGAGAATTGGGTATATCAGAAACATCTGTTTTTAAAATCCTTCATGAAGATTTGGGAATGAGCAAGTTGTCAGCACGGTGGATTCCCAGGTTGCTCACTCCTGAATAAAAATTGTGTAGGTGACCAATTTGCGAGGATAATTTAGCGGCTTTATCCCAAGATAAGGGCTCATACTATAAAACTGTAACTGGGGATGAGATCTGGCTATACCATTGCGACCCACCAACGAAACAAGAGTCCATGCAATGGCTTCATAAGGGCTCTCCACCACCCAAAAAGGCGAAGACGCAATTATCAGCGGGAAAAATGATGGCCACAGTTTTCTGGGATGCTCAAGGGATTTTATGGGTTGAGAATATGCCAAAAGGGTCTACAATAACAGGGAATATCTACAAAGAAACCATAATCGATTTGAAACCAGTTATACGCAAGAAAAGACCTCCCAATTATGCCCAGAAAACTGTGCTTCTGCACGACAACTGCAAGGTGCATAAAGCAATAATCGTTAAAGAAGTAATTGATGAATGCAGCTTTGAGGAATTACAACATCCACCGTACAGCACCAACCTCTCCCCTTGTGACTATTATCTCTTTCCAAAACTCAAAAAACACTTGAGAGGGCGTCGCTTTTTGTCGAATGAGGACTTGAAAAACTCTGTGGACTCGTATTTTGGAGAGTTATCAAAAGAATTTTTTTTGAAAGCACAGCGTTATTAGTTAAACGTTGAAATAAGTGTGTAAGCGTTAATGGTTCTTATATAGAAAAATAATATTTTGTTTGTTCTCTAACTTGTTTCCTTCATACTTAGGGAGATAACATAAAAAACTCCCCTCGTACTATGGCAGCTTTAAATGTATTTTGCTAATATGCCTTACATTTGGGATATTATGTACGAATATATCCCAAAATTAAATATTGCTTTGATGCTTTTAGTAGAGAGATTTTTGTAACGTTATTCATGCATAACGAAATATTCTGTGGTAGCAACAGCACCATAATGTTGTTTCTTTGACTTGAGCAATTCGTGGTTTTGCGTAATTACTAATTGCCAATAGTTAGCATTCACATCCTACCCAAATCATTTAGTGTTTCTTATATTGAAATTATTGCAAAGAAATCAGATATTAAATGCATTATTTATTGAAATTAGCTATAAATTGAATTATCGTATGATTGTTTAATTGTAAAATCCATTGACAGGGCAGCGATTAATCGGAAAAGTGATTAATGAGACCATAGATTAATTGCACCATCAACTAATCGATTAATCAAATCATCAAATAATCGATTAATCTAATAATATAATCAATTAATCAACTAATCATCTAACCAAAACAAATTATTGATAGTCCCAATCATCGATAATTAATCGGTAATTCGCAAAACCCTAATAAGTATCAACGCATGTATCACACTACTATGAGAAAAAGAAAGCTAACATATATACATTGGAGTTACATTCGTTCACCGTCCAGAAACGTAATTATAAAAAGCATAAGATAATATTAACTCCTCATTTTATAACTAACTAAAAATCCATTGTATGAAAATTTATGAAAATTATCGGAAAAAGTAATACCTTGAAGATCGAAATCATCCTGGTACGCCTACGAATGTATGTAAATGCAGAGAACATTTATACTGCTGTGGAAAATAATAACAAAGTTTCGTGTAGAGAAAAAGATAATATCTATATCAGCATCTGAATATTTGAAATATTTCACAGTTCTTGTATTTCAAAAATGAATACATTCACATGTCAAGTTATAATTAGTAGTACCAAATAGCACTTTACTTGAATAAATAAAATGTTGAATCTTCTTTCCTAAAATCCCCGTAGGTTTACGTAAAAGCAAGCTTAGTGTTCTCATAGTTATATGGGTAATTTCTTGTAGTCGTCAGCAGTCTTTCACATCTCACTGATGGACACAGGCACTCTTCTCTGCAACGTGCTTCTCCGTCACTGGGGACATAAAGTTTAACATCGAATTCAAGCCACAGAAATTACGGTTTTTGCTTGGATATTTCTAAACAGCAATTTTATACAAATTAATTTTCCATTAGTTTTAATATTTTAAATAACATTCGCACAATCTTTACATGTATTCATTATTTGGTTTGCCAACTTGAATACTAATTAAACTAACTAAATGTTGTTAAATTTTGTATATTTTATTGTTAATGTCTTTAGTAGAAATAATTGCTGAATTGGTGTTATTGGAAAATCTAATTCAAAATCAGTTACATCACAAAACGTTATTAAATTAAAATAAGCGTTAATATAAATTTCATTATTAATGTATTTATAACAAATATTGAAAGCGGTCTGTTCAAAAAGGTAATCCGTTTA
Source organism: Limonius californicus (assembly GCA_014611495.1). Taxonomy (NCBI): domain Eukaryota; kingdom Metazoa; phylum Arthropoda; class Insecta; order Coleoptera; family Elateridae; genus Limonius; species Limonius californicus. The sequence goes on along the minus strand of JABXWE010042644.1, from coordinate 25,917 downwards.
AGACAAACAATGGCAAACGTAACGAAATATAATAGAAATCAAGATACGGGATTATACAATGGCTTAAAAAAATTAATGTTATCGCTTTTTACATTAGCTCAGTCAACAGAGCAGTATGACGAGTTGGTTACCAACATCACGTCACTGTGATAGCACCAGAAGAAGAAGAAGAATCGCTTTTTTAAATTTAATTAATAAAAGTGTCCGAAGACATTTGTCTACGTAAAATAAGTACGTCAAAATTATTGTTAGCCAACTTAAATTAAGCTGTAGAATTAACTCCACAGTTAATTTGTTCATAAAGGTAATGTATGTTTATTAATTGAAAAACGTAATTACTCTATTAATCTAATACTTTAAAATGCATTAGCTTAAACAACCACTATATCGTTTTACCTTTAATTTATACATGTAATTACATTAAAAAAATTATTGTACCACTTAACAATATAGATAACTGGAAAAATATAAATATAATTAGACATTTTATTAAATATTTACGTGTATGATCGGATTCCTTAATAAATATAAGATTTAAATATAATTTGGAATTGGAAACCTATTACTTAGTCAAAAATCGAAAAGTACAAGTTAAAAATGTAACTATATTATAAATAAATTTATAAAAATATGAAAAATCTTACAGTCACATTAAATATACGTTAAACATGCATAAACAGAACTAGTTTAAACCGGAACATGCCTACATGAACCCTTATTTGTCCGGTTCGAAGCATATGTATTTTTCTATGGTAAAACGGAAACGCCTCAACAGCGGAAACGGAAAGCACGAAAGACCCTTCGCTGCGAAAACAGTGCAAAAACAAACCGTTAAAGCACACTTCTTAGGTAATGGAAATACAATTCTCTTGAAATCACTCCTTTAAACTTGACCTGATATTTTGGATATAAGGTACTACATCAGTAGGTGAGTTTCCTTTGTCAATTATTTTTTGTCGAGGAACTTATTAGTTATAACGATTTATGACAATGAAACAGAAATGTAAGCTGTATAAAATGTAATACGGCGTAACTCAGAAATTATAAGAAAAATCTATCTTTACGAACAGATAAAAGTAAAATGGGATAATAAATTTACTGGTATTTATTAGATCCAATATTTTTGAAATGCTACATTTTCTTAAAGTATGTTCAACGTACAGTAGTGTAAAAAGTCCTTTATGACTAACGAAGCGAATATTCCTTTTTTGATCATCCAGCATACCTACACTTGATCATAAATATTTTCTAAATTGCTTGATTTTCTTCTGAGATGATATTTTACAGCTGTTGTTGAAAGCGAAGAGCGAATAAATGTCCTAAATGTCTGGTTGTAGTGCTTATATACTCCTGATGTAAGTACCATTTCCTAAAAATTAGTTTTAAATGAAGTATTTATCAATTAGGCATCTAATTATTTTCCAAAAATTAATGTATGAATAGATTGATTATGGAACCCGGATAAGAAAACCTTATGTTAATATGTTTTGTACAATTTTAAGACTATCATTAGCAATTGCGCCAGTTATATAGCAATAGCTACCATCTACTGGTCTTTTACATATTGTGCCATTCGACGAAGGTACCTGTATTAATTAACTCATACAACTAATATAGAATGCAAGATGATGGAAAACAAAACTGAAATACAGATATTAGTATTAGTGCATCTCAAGTACAAAGTGATTTTTTAAAAAGTCAGTTGCAGTAGCCTAGGGATTGTCCCGTCTATATTAAGCTTTAGAATCTGACAATATGAAAATTGTAACAGCATAGCTGCCAATAATTAAATAAAGAAGCTTCAATTATTTATTCAAAAATGAATTTCACAGTGCAGCATAAGATATTTATGGTAAAAGCTTATTACCGAACTGGAATCATCATAAATGGTGAGTGGCGGTATTCGATCCAGGAATGCTTCAACGATTTTACAGACCATTTTGGAATTGTTGAATACATTCGATTTTACGATGCTCTAAGCTAAGGCACACTGTGGAATTATTCGATGAAACAGGTGGTGTTACACGCAGAAATGGTAGCGGTAGACCTACAGAACGCACACCAGACGTCCTGGAAAATGTTAGACAAATAATGGCTGAAGCTCCCTCAACTTCACTTCGACGTCTTTCACAGCGCATCGATTTGTCTTACACAACCACGCGGAATATTCTTAAAGCAGATTTAAAGTTATTCCCATATAAAGTAACTTCAGTTCATCAGATTCTACCAGCAGACATGCCTCTAAGAGAACGATATTGTCAATGGTTTTTAAACGACTTGAACAACGTGTTTTTTTCGGACGAAGCATGGTTTCATTTATCTGGATATGTGAACTCCTAAAATATGAGAATTTGGTCTGCGGAGAATCCATATGCGTTTAGAGAAACACCACTTCATCCGCAAAAGCTTGGCGTGTGGATTGGTCTTAGCCTTGTAGGACCAATTTTCTTTCAAGGGACAATCAGTGCATTAAGGTATCGCGAAGAGATTTTGGAACCTTTTATTAATCAGTTAGATGACCAAGAGCTGCGGGAAGGGTACTTCCAGCAGGATGGCTCGCCTGTTCATTGTACTCTGGAGAACTTGAATTTTATTCAGGAATTCTTCGGCAATAGAGTAATCAGTCGGAACACTCCAGTTGCTTATCCACCCAGGTCCTGTGATTTAACAACGTTGGATTTTTTTGTCTGGCCCTATGTGAAAAATTCAATTTATCAGACACCAATACAAAATTTAAATGAGCTTACAGCAAGAATAATTCATAAATGCAACGAAATAAATAACTCACAGCACATGCTCGAAAACGTGTCTCGAAGTTTACAAAAACGAGCAAGATTGTGTATAGAGCAAGGGGGTGGATATTTCGAACACTTGCTGTGAATGAAATCTTGACGAAAAACCTGTAATTTACTTACCTTAATAAATTACAAATCAGTTGCAACTAAATACTTGTTCATTTTCACATTTTGTTGGGCCAAAATTTTTAACTACCTGAACTGTCACACAGTTTGACATACAGGTAAATGTCATTCAAAGCTCATTACAGCTGACTGCAGACGGAATAGCTTTTTTTCTAGGCTTGCTGCAATTGACTTTTTAAAAAATCACTTTGTATATTTCAAAGCATGCACACGACTCTTAGGTTCAAAATGCCCTTCAGATTTAATGTATGGTGTGGGTTATTTGGAAACGTACTGGATCGGCCGCATTGTTGATGGTACCTTAAATTGTTTTCGATATTTAAATGTTCTCCACCGGCGCTGCCGGTAGCTCGGATAAGTTGGCCGTATGCCTTTCACGCAGCTGTCCCGGGTTCGAATCCGGACGCCGAGGTCGGTGGTTTGTTTCTGAGCGATAAAAAACGCTAAAACGGCCCTTCTTCTCGGATGGGAAATAAAATCGTAGGCCCCGTGTCCAAGTGTTGTTGGGCACGTCAAAAGAACCCTCAAACAGGCTAAATTTCCAGGTGTGGTAGGATCGCTCCCTGGCGTCGGTGGTTAGCCATAGTAGCAGAAATAGGCCGACGTTAAATAAAAACAAACAAACAAATGTTCTCCCCAACCAAATGGAAAAGCAATTCAACGATCTCCCGTTTGCAACAATTAAAAAATTATTCTTTCGCCAGATGGAGCTGCGTCCTATAATTCCGGGAAACTACAACAATACCTAAAATCAAAATGTAGTAATGCTTGGATTGGGACCGATAGTTCAATGAATTTGTCTGAGCTTTCTGGATTTGTCGCGATAGTTTGGAGCCACATAAAAATATTATTTCCAGAAATAACCATAATAATGATAATGCATTCGGACTGCCAGTAATAGAGGCTCCAATTCTCGATGAACTGTTAAACCGCTATAGCGAAGGGCGCCGATCTTCTATGCGTTCTATATGATCGATATTTTGAATGTTTTTTGTAGAAGTTACACAGTTTGTTTTTTCATCTACCTTAGCGTGTTAAAATGTACACTTTGCAGGACAAATTATCAATTGTTGTATGTATTTCGTAACAACCAGAATACCAATCGTTTGTTTTTGTAAATAATATTAGGCAAACTAGATTCAAGAAGTTTGTATTAAATAATTATTTTCTAATTTTGTGAAAATAAGTACATGTACCCATGCATCATTAAAAATACACAATAAGCTTTCTACAGAAGTAAAATTGGGAAATTACTTCCTTTAAAAAAATGTTTGCTTGTGTTGTTTTTCGAAAATAATGAAAGCAAAAATTTCTAAAATATATCTATAGTCTACAATTAACCTAAAATTAGTTTTTGTAAATTATATTATGCAAGGCGGGTCAACTAAATCCCCCCCCCCCTTAAAAATGATTGCGGCAACTCTACGTACGTGTACATAGTCATCACTAGAGCTAGGATAGTTAGGCAAATTTCCTTTTTTAATAAATGGAAGGCTTAAAGGCTGACCCAATTTTAAATCCGTTTTAGAATGCGTGCACTTCAAAAATGCAAATTTTATTTTGCCTTTTTTGCGTCTTTTTTAGGATTCTGCCTTTTTTGAGGAATTTCCTATTTTTCTTGCCTTTTTGTGCCTTTTATGGTATATTAAATTACAATTCTAAGAAATTTAGTATTAAATTCTCAATTTAAAAAAACTTGTACTAGCAATTTTCCAAGAAAAATGCACATTGTAAATTTCTGAAATAAATAGTAGAAAGTATTATTCCCAAGCACTTAAAGGTAGAGATTTAAACCTGTCACCTGTCAAGCGTTTGTTTACGTTCTAGCTCAATGCTCAACAAACGAAGTTCATTAGGTTTTACCCTTTATTATTACCGGCTGAAAATTTCTTAAAAGGATTATTTTCTTGAGATTAATTTTAATGAGAGGACCAGTATTGTCAGGAGAAAGTTTTCTACTGAATCGGCCTCACAATTTTCGGACGTATAAGCATTGTGATTTGTGAAGTGCATCGACTGTATTTCAAGTGATTTTGAATTTTAAAAATGCCAGCAGTTGTTTTTATTTTAACTTGAATAGATATTTTGCTGTTGCTTTTTCCCTGTCAGTTAAACGCCGTTTCTTTTAATTTCCTCGAGTATTCTTCAGATTTTGTAATATTTTACTTTTTCTGTCGTTTTTGGTAAGTTTGCCTTTTTTCGTTTTTGCCTTTTTTACTTTATTTTTGCCTTTTTAGTGCTTCTTTAAATCTTTTTTTACCTTCTTGCCTGCCTTTTTCGAGACTTTATTTTGCCTAACTATCCTAGCTCTAGTCATCACATGAAAATGTTATATTGTACTGTGCTTGTTTTTGACGATACCGGAAAATAAAAAAATATGACAGCAAGCGAAATTATCGAATTTTGTGTAGCATAGATATGGATCATAGTTTCCTTCTGCGGAGTTGATCTCTTACTGTAGTAATTAACGGTTTTGCTAATATTATTAATTATATTAGTATTTAACAAGAAAAGCACCCATTGGTGCAACCACATTATAGTAGGAACAAAAGAAGTGAAAAAAATAGCAAAGTTTTACTTAATTCAGCAAATGTTCCAAATTGTTTCCATCTACTTCCCGAAATCCCGACATTTTCTAAATCGTTATAAAAACGGTCTTCGGACTAGAACAAGCGTGTCAGTAGTAATTGATGTACATACCTCCATAATTCTATTTTGCAAATCATGCTCATGCACTGATCCACCCTGTACAGTAAAAAATATATGGGCAAAGCAACCACTAAATTTTCTTAAACATGACTGTGCAGTTACCTTTGTGTTACAGGAATTCTATTATAACAAATATATACGCTACCAATCCGAAATATACATTTGCTTGGATAATGCACACCTGTTTAATAGGGGTCCTTTAATTTTTTGAGCAATCACATTGTTAAAAATAGATGCAAAATCGTATCAGATTAAAATTACGTAATTATTAATACAAAAGTTGTTCAAACGTACAATTTTAAACAATACCAGAATAGACATTTGACCCCAAAGTAGAATGAAATTTTATCACACTGTTGCAACACATGTCCTATTTATTTGCCAAAGTCGAAGGAATCAAACGTCTTAAGTGTATGGAGCAGATAAGAACACTCGCGCTCACTTGTAAATTGAGTACAAGCACTCAGACTATTTAAAGTCATTGATAACTCAAAATCACTTATAATGCCTGTCTCTATAATTTAATTTTGACTTTGTCATTGTGTTCTAGACTTTCTTTATCACTTAATAAATCATATTTGTACGGAAAGGAAATTTGTATCTAAATCATCGTCATCCATAGTAATAACCAATAATAGCATCTCGGCCCTTTGTCAATTATCTCAAGCAAGCGATGCTGTGAATCTGTTCTTACTATTGACATAATAATTAAATCTCTTCGACTGCTATATCTTATCCAGACGTAGCGCGATCTTTTCTCATACGCATGTGGTTCGTGTTTTAAAGTATCCCAGACAAAAAGGACATACAGCTTAATGGGGCCCGAATCAGGGAAAGTGTGTAAACACTTCTGCGGCAGAGAAGATTTACTAAGCGGAATACCTCGCTGGTCTGCCATTGCCTTGCCGAACCTAAGGCAAACTTATTTAACCAAAAGTATGAGTTCAAGTAAAACTGTCAGTGTTTGTGTTTGTGTTCGAGAACACAATTTCTATGTAAAATAAAACATCTGTAGTAGTTCAATCAGTTCCAGCTTCTTGTATATTTCTTAAAAATTCCAGTAACAAACTTGATAATAAAGTGTTTGGAAGCACCAAGCTGATCATAACATACTTTTTACATTTTTTTTAATATACCATATTCATTATTATTATCCAATCTGATACTTTACAGATTTATAAACGTTTCGAAACATATAACATGTAAAACAATTAATAAAATACATTTAACCGGCGATAATCAAAATATTTAAAAGTGAGCAATTTATATTGCTATGCTTTATGCCACATTTAACATTCAGTTTGAAATGTGCGTCCCTTAGTATATAATTCGAGTCACTATTTCAGGGTGGTTGTATATACAGGGTAGCCCAAGGTAGTCAAATTATCTGCGGAAATACAACACAAATACCAGAAGAGAAGCAGATCTTAAAAGTATATTAAAAATAATCATTGCTATAAGTAGAAAGTCAATAATGTGCCCTATTTATTAACAATCAAACGGTACAGACAATATTTTGGGATACCCTGTAACCCAATCCAGCAGCATTAATGGAAACACATTAAACATAAGAAGCAGCCGCAGAGGCGTAACTAGAACAAAAGCGTTTTGGTTTTGTACCTCCATATCTAGTTTAATTAGCTTATTTTGAAAGAAAGCTTTTTTCCAGTTACGCCACCGAGTATAATTATAATATTTACAAAAACTTCTTCATTTGCTTATTTTGCTGCTCCATGGTATACTGACATGACTCGGCTTTCGCAATAATCAAATCCAGCGAATCCACATGGTTATCGAGAGCTCTGGCCAAATCGCTCTTCCTTGGTCTGCTTTCATTCGAGGAACGTTTTTCCAACTTCGGAGAGTTCGCCATGCTCGTGTTATCCACACCATCGCAATCTGCAACGTCTTCCCCATTTTTGGAATTGGAACTCGAGACTATGGACTCGGTGGAGCCTGCGCTTCCTATTTTTATCTTTAGGAGATTCGTAAGGGATCCACAAGAAGCCTATAGCAAGGAAAATGATCAGTTTTCGTATTTACTTACAAAAAGATTAAAAACTTAATTGATCTCAAATTAATATACTATAAATAACAATGTTGCCCGTTTGTACGCTGCAGTCTTTGTATTAAATTCCTTATCATTTTGAAAAACGTCTTGTCCTTAAATTCAGGTCTACATCCTGTTTAGATTATATCGCATGTCAGGTGGCACAGAAAATATGCGTCATCAAATGATAAAACGTTGTTTGGATTTTCCTGATTATTTCCCGAAAATGGTTTATACAGATTCGTCGAGTAATTTCCTTTTAATGTTTTCATAACCGTATCTTTTTAGATTGAATTGACAAGTGATAGAACCATCGAGAGTATAATTATCGTCAGCAGTCTGTTTTAGATTAAATTATAAGTGGAACTCACCTTAAAGCGATTTAACTTTTTCTGGGTGGACGATAAAATGCCACTGAGTTCACTTAACCCTCCAGATATATTTCTGAGGTCTTCATTTTCTCCCTCAACTTGCTAAAACGTGTTTACTCGCACAATTAAACAAACATTCTTTGGAGAATGAACGCGTTACCTTTAAATTTTCAACGTCCTTTTCTTCTTCTTCCGCAAGGTCCTTTTCCTTTCGTGTGCTTAAATACTCCTCTAAGCTGGGTTTTTCGATACCCAGAAGCTCAGCTCGCATGCATTCGTATTCGTACGTGTCTTCGGACATTTCTGAAAGCGAAATGTTGCTTTCAGATTCTTGTTATTGCTTGCAATGTAAAGAAGACGGAAATCTGCTGGAAAAGTTGGCAACTACGGCGTGGTATTGATTTAATAATGTCAAATCTCAAACTGCGTGCGACGCATTGCGCTGATACTCAATGTTTAGCGAAATAGGTGAGTTTAAATCCCCGGAGTTTCAATAAAACAAGAGCAACCGAATGTTCTTTTTATTTATTCTTCTCTTACTTCTGCTATTTTTGTTTAAATCTCTTACCTTAATTTACTCCGCACATTTAGGAAATTTAATAGTAAAGTAGAACAAAAAGGTGCATTTTTAGTTGCTTTTTAATTAAATTACATAGCTAGCGATATGTTTCCTTTGTTTAAAGCCATGTTAAATGTAAATGATCACGGGTTGAAAAAATACAAAAAAGAAAAAACCATAAGAAACAAATAAATACAACTAATAAAAATAAGTACAAATTGATCTAAATAGAACTTAATATTTAGCAGATAATATATTGCCATGTTGTTTATATTATTTACGTTAGATGTATATAAAAAATCTATGATCCCATTATCTTTGAAGATATTGATTGCTTTTTTACGTGGTCATATGACTGGAAGGCGATATTTGCACCATAGAATCCTTGAGAAACTGCCAATATAGATAGTACGTGTATAAACAATGCAGAAGTTTGTATTCATGAATTCAGCGCGGTACTATTTAAACCGTAGCATTTACCACAAATGGGGAACATGACGACTTTTTAAAAATAATTATTATCGATTCTCCAATGGATCACATTAGCGTAGTACTACTTAAGAACTTCATATTGTGCTAAATTACTTCAATAAAAAATATTTAAATATTGAATTATTCAAATGACCGCCTGCGCGTTATGACGGCGCTTTTCAAGATGGCCGATGTGCTTGACGTCATAGCCTCCCAACACGAACGCAAGCGCTTAGTGCGTTTGTGAAGTGTGAAATATGGTACAGTTTTATAAATATTGTATAGTGCCAATGTGTACAAATACAACAAGAAAATCGCACGATAAACCGTTCATTTCATCACCTAAAAGGAATGAAATAAATGTGAAAAAACGACAGCATGATTATTGGCAATTAGAAGAAACCCCGCCGATTCTTCAACAAAACAATTGTGTTTTTATGTCGAGATCGTTTAATGAAAGTAATTCAAAATAAATTAGTAGTGAATATGTAACTATTTTGAAATAAAAAAAATTCAGGTAGAGAAAGATATTGAAATAAATCGGAAATTTCAGAACCAACATCATAAATCTCTATGGGGAGAAGATTTTTCAACATACTGAAACCTTCGAAAAATGGAAAACAAGAAAGAACAAATTGCTATGCGATTTGACGTTCCTACAACGCTGCCGAGATGAGAAGATCGTCCCTAAAAGCATGAAGCTAACCTTCCACAAGAAAACCAAACAAATAGAGAACATACTCAAAAGAACCAGCCTCAGTTTAATCAGGGAATCCATTCATGACATTAGAAATTTGGATCAGGTCAACAAACAGCTATTACGCTTCATCTTCAACTAAGTAACTCCATACATCCGTTACTTTGGCAAACTGTGGGCCAGCTGAGCTAGTTCAAGGCTGAAACCAATACCACCCTGACCACAAACAAACAAAAAGAAAAGTTCAATCGGCTCCAATCAGAACAGAAACCAACAAACATCACTGAAAATCCACAGTCACCGAAAGTGATCTACAATCTATCAAGTCACCAACTGGATGAAGCTGCCCAAAATGTCCTAGCTAAAGGATTTAACTTCGCAGTTGTCCCCAGCCACCTACCAGTCGAGGACATAATTTGTGGAGTTGAATCAGCTGTCTTAGTACTAGACAAAACCACAGCTGAAATTATACGCCAAGACGTTTCTCATGTCTTACGAACCTCCAAACCACCAAAAAGGAACAAATCACGCGAAGAAAACCAAGCTGTACAGCAACTAAGGAAGAATGAAAACATCATCATACTACCTATAGACAAAGGCAACGCAACAGTAGTTCTGGACACTACGGAATACAACTTCAAGATAAATTCTCTACTACAAGATCCAGCCTACCAGCCCATCACCACGGATCCTACCACATACCTAGAGAAAACTACAAAAAGCAGAGCCCTATCGCCGAAGACATACAACGACAGCTGATACCCAGGAAGTAATCATCCAGATGTACGAAACTCTATGGGCTGCCAAAAGTACACTAACCAGGAGCACCTCTCAGGCCAATTGTCAGTTCAATAGAATTCCCCCCACAACAGCTGGCCAGATACTTGGCAAAACATCTACAACCTCACACCGAAGAAGCCGCATCTTACGTTAAAAACGCAAGTCATTTCGTCGAATCACTGAGGAAGGAAAAAGTAGAGCCAGGCTGGTTACTAATAAGTTTCGATGTGGTGTCACTGTTTACCAACGTTCCCATAGAAGAATCTCTGGACATAATCAAACAAAAATATGATCCACCAGCCCACATAATGGAATGGACGAAACACTGTCTCAAGAACACGTACTTTCTGCATAAAAACCAGCGGTACAAGCAAATAGAAGGTGCACCAATGGGCTCCCCGTTATCCCCAGTCATAGCGAATCTATTCATGGAAAACCTGGAACAAAAACATTAGAAACAGCAGTACACAAACCCATACTCTGGCTACTATATGTGGACGACACCTTTGTTATTTGGCAACAGGAGAGGCACACCTTAACAACTTCCTGGACCATCTAAATAGTCTCCACCCAAAAATCAAATTCAACATGGAAATGGAATCAGAAAACCAACTACCTTTCCTGGATATTTTGGTCAAAAAGAAATCGGACGGAAACCTGAGCCACACGGTGTACCGGAAACCCACTCATTAGACCGCTATCTCAACGCAGAGTCACACCACCATCCGACACAAATTCGATCAGTGGTTAAAACCTTGGTCACCCGTTCTCAAAGACTCGCAGACCCTGAAACTCCCAAGAAACCTATATTCTTGTGATAACATCCAAAGACTACCATCCGTTTGGAAACCGGTTCTCGCCAGAAAACAAACATACAACAGAAACCAACAAGCAAACATAAAACCACCTCAACAAACCACAGTCGGTTCCATCACACGCAACCGAGCCCGAAATCAACAAAGCGCAACCACGCGGAACGATCAAGAAGTATATATAGCACAAGCGGAAACGTCTACTGTCGTATTACAACAAGCACCAGCAGAAAGTTATCCGACAAGATCTGAAGATGGCAAATGTGACTTTGCCGAAACGTCGCCAAGACAACCACCCCGTCCATCATAGGACCAAGAAGTTGCTACGCGGAAGAATTCAAATATATAAAATGTAAATATGCAAGAGGACCTGTACATATTAAATCTAATATCCATAGTACCACATATGAGAAGCATTCACGCAAAACTAAAGCAAAACACCTTGCTTGTGAAGTGAAAATTGTGTTGACGAAGTGACGTCTAAAACTGCTATAAGTACAATATTTATTAATATTTTATTAATTTTGCATACATGGCTTTGAATTCGTTGTGCTAATAATGTGTCTATTAATGAAAAACCATACAATTAGTTAAATTTGCATGCTTACTGAAAAACTCCGTGCTATATATTAGAGATTTCACCGACGCCGACGTGTTGAACTGGCTCGGATTTTTATTACAAACATGAAAATCTAAATATATTTAAATATGGCCGCCATGGTCTACCATGAGACGAAAAATTGTTTTACTTTGAGACTGTCTCATTGTGGAACAACAATAAATTGTTGATTGAAATTAAATTCATATTCTATTTTATTTTCAGATATCAACGTTCAAAATGGCACGAGGACGAAAGAGGAAACGTGTAGAAGGCCAATTCAGTGAAGATGATATGTGAAATGCAGTGAAGTTGATTTTAGAAAGAGGTTTCACTGTAAGAAAAGCCGCAGGCGGGTACAACTTGAAATTTCACAGTTGCACGATATGCGAAGAAACAAAAGTAAGTGTTGACAAGCCGGCCTCGGTGGTCTAGTGGTTAGCGCATTTGCCTTTAGATCCGAGTGACGCGGGTTCGAACCTGGCTGAGGTCGGCGAGATTTTTCTAGCGGGGAAAAATCTGAAAATGCGCCTTCTGTCGGATAAGAAGTAAAGCCGTAGGTCCCGTGCCACTGCAATGTGTGACACGTTAAAAATCACTACTGGAGTTGGAATTACCCCAGATAGGCAAAATTCTTAGTTAGGGTGTACAATGGGCCATATGGCCTAAGTGCATAGAGATGCTTGGAAAACCGCGTCCTAGATCTCGCTCTTTCAAAGCAAGCAAGTGTTGACAAAGAGATTCTGATAAAACCGAACTATGATTTGAGACTGATATTTACCAAGACTCACGAAAATGCTTTGAAAACTTATATGTTAATGACGTCTAAAATGTGCTATGGGCAGTCTACGTTGGACGTACGATCCCTAGCATATCTTCTTCTTCTTCTTCGTCTTTAATTAGGCTTTTTAGCCTGTGATTCTTCACGTTTTCTAAGTTGCTTCTCCGGACGATGAGATCCAACTTTCTTTCCATCTCTTAGGAGGTCGCTCCGGGTTACGCTTTCCAGCTGGTTTTAGGTCACGTGCTATTTTGACTAATCTGTTGTTTTCAGCTCTTCCGACGTGTCTATTCCATTCTTTTCTTGGATGTTTTGTAAATTTCACTATGTCAGATATGTTGCATTGTTGTCTCACATCTTCATTGCGTATATGGTCTAATCTTGTTTTTCCGATGATTGTCCTTAAAGTACTCATTTCGGCTGTCCTGAGAAGTTGCTTGGTTTTAGAGGTCTCGGCGCGGGTTTCGGCTCCGTAAGTCATTATGGGTCTAACTATTGATTTATGTATTTTTACCTTGCTTTCTATTGACATATATTTGTTTCTCCACGTGACATCTCGTAAACAACCAGACATTCTTGAACCTTGCATCACATGTTGTTTTACCTCTTGGTTCATATTTCGATCACTGGTAATAAGAACTCCTAGATATTTAAAAGACATGACTTGTTCTATCATCCTCCTCTCTATCTCTAACTTGCATCGTATGGGTTGCTTTGATATTGTCAAAGATTTAGTTTTTTCTATTGACACCGTCATGTTATAGGCTTTTGCTACTGTAACAAATTGATGGAGCATGTACTGTAATTTATTTTCTGTGTCTGCGATTAGGACCGCATCGTCAGCATAACACACAATGTTAATGTTTTTATTTCCTAGTTGATAACCCGGGAGTGATTTGACTTTCTGTATTATTCTATCCATAATCAAGTTAAATAACATAGAACTCAATGAGTCGCCTTGTCTAATTCCTACCGGAGTTTCTATATCCTCGGTTAGGTCGTCATCTACTTTTATCCTTGTTTTAGTGTTTGTGTTTATGTCGTTGATTAATTTTAGTAGATTTGATGGTACCTTTTTATCTTTGAGTATTTATAATATGTCTCGTAGTTGTATCCGATCGAAAGCTTTCGTGAGGTCGACAAAACACATGAAAGCCGGTTTGCAAAATTCAATCGCTTTCTCAACTATTTGACGAATTATGAAAATAGCGTCTGTTGTGGATCGATTTTTTCGAAAACCTTGCTGCTCCTCGCTGATTTCTATAAGTGGTAAAATTTTATCATGAATGATTTTGGTTAACAGTTTTTGTGTCGAGTTCAATAGAGTGATACCTCTATAGTTCTCTGGGTTTTTCTTATCACCCTTTTTGAACAAAGGGATCGTTATGCTCGTTTTCCAATCCGTTGGTATTTTTCCTTGGGCTACTATGATTTTAAATAGGTTGGTAAGTTCTGATGCCAAATCACTTCCTCCATATTTTAGCAGCTCGTTCTTTATTTCATCTTGGCCAGGTGCTTTTCTGTTTTTTAAATTAGTAATTGCCTTTTTGACATCTTCTTGTGTTATTTCTATATTATTTTGTCCATCTTCTCTTACCTCCTGTACTATCTGGTTGTTACATGTGTTACTTTCCTTGAATAATCGTTGAAAATATTCTTTCCATTGATTTTTATCAATTTTGTTAATTCTTATAATATCACTAATTTCAGATTTTCTGTTTCTGAGCATCTTCCATACTTTTTTCTGTGAGCCATACATATCTCGCTCCATACCTTTAGTGAATGCTTCCCAATAATTTTCTTTTATTTTCTTTATTTTTCTGTTAGCTAAATTTCTTTCCGCTATGTACATTTCTCTATCTTCTGGTCTTTTTGTATTTTTGTATTTCATATACGCTTTTTTTTCCTTTCGGCTATTTCTTTCACTTCTTCCGTGAACCATGCTTTACTATTTCTTGATGCGGTCGTACTTACTTTTCTTTTTCCAACTGCTTCTTCCGCTGCCCGAAGAATGTTATTTTTTAAAGTTTTCCATGCTTCGTTTTCATTGGCATTTTCACTTACGGGATTTTCTCTAATTTTCTGTTTTAAACGATTGCTATACAAATTTTGCACCGTTTCATCTTCCAATGATTCTATATTCAGTTTTTCAATTTTTGCTGTTGATTTTATTTTGTGTATGTGATACTGTATTCTTATTTTACATAGTAATAGATCATGATCACTTCCGATATTGGCAGAATTTAAGGTCCGAACATCCAAAATTTGACTAGGTGTAAATTGTCTATTATCTAGTTATGGCATAATCGATTACTGACTGTTGGCCTCTGGTGTTGCTCCAGGTGTACTTATACTGCCATTTGTGGTCAAAGAAAGTATTATTTATTCTAAGATAGTTTTGAGCACAGAAATCGATTAGTAAATCTCCATTGTCATTTTGTACATTTTCATTAAAGTGTTGTTTAATTCCTGGGATGGTGTCATTTCCTATTCTTGCATTTAGATCACCCATGATTAAAATATAATGGTTCATAGGTATTTTATCTAGTTGACCGGGCATATCGAATGGCCAAAATAAATACCATAAAATATATGGATTCTTAAAAACAAATCCAGACTTAAGCATCCGTCAAGCTGAAGGCTGTAGTTTATCTCGCATAACATAGTTCAATTATCATAATGTTGTTACGCGCTCTTGTAAAAGTTGTTTAACCCAAATACTTCTCCCTCGCTGAACTTTGGGTTTTTTTTGTCTTTTTAAAAAACATTATCAATACAAGAATTGCAGGAGCACCCTTTTTTGTCTTCGGAGTCAAATGCATAAATACCAAAAGTTGTATTAACTGGTAAGGAATGTAAATATGGATAACTCCACTCGTAACGTAACTTGGAGCCGAGTATTAGTAAATGTAAATCCCGCTTTACTGAAAGGAGTTATTGTGAACAAACATTAAATTATACGCACGCGCAGCTGTAAGTGCATCTATTGGCCCTAGCTTCTCTTTTCGTGTGTACGCAAGCGGAAATTCGACCACTACTGGTTGATTCATCTGTGTTTCCGGAACTTTTAAGGTTAATGGTTGCAAGGTGCATTTTGCATGCCGTAAACGTTAAAACAGCGGTATTTTAAAGCAGTTCAAGCTGCCGAATTAGCGATGGTAAAAAGAGATCAGCAGTTTCAATTTGAAGGTGTGTATTATTGTGTGAACTTCTAAACTTTTTAATAATTTCTGTTTGTCTTTGTTGGATATTGCTCTTCCTACGGGCATCCACATTTTCAGTCCTACGGGGAATAGAAATTAAAAGATTTAACCTGTATATTTTAATAATATTACTAGACGCAATTTCGCTGACTAATAGAATGACAATTCAAGAGTTAATAATATTGTAACCTAAAATTTGTGTACACTTTCATTTTAATATTTTAGAATACTTTCTACTTGCATAACCTCAAACATGTTTTTCGTTGTAGGACAAAAACTTCAAGCCAAATGGAGCTGTATTGTGAGGCGAATCGTGTTATTGGATCCAAATGTTTGAAGCAACTTGAAAGAAGAAAAATACCTTAATTTCACTGTAAAAGAACTACTTGAAATTCCAAAAATATATTTATATCTTGAAGTTAATAAAACCTGACAGACTGTGAGAGCATCGCCTAAAGAGCCCATTTCCACGACAATCTTATCAATAACGTTTCCCGTGTAGAAAATTTTACGAAGCACAGGTAAATCGGCCAATAAGATTGCTTTCTATATTATAGAATTAAGTTTGCATACGTGTAGGGTTTCTTCATAAATGTAAAATTATTGATGTTAGTAATTTAAAAATAGGAGATAGTTTAGTAGCATTGATCTTGATTTGCTGCATTGGATTATATTATTATAAAGCAGTACTTAAAGAAAACTTTCATCGAGTTTTTGTTCTGTATATCTAGTTTTGGTGCCATAGGGTCTGGTGCCAGGTTTAACCATAGCTTTTTGTTGCATTGCATATGAAATTCTGTAATTAAACCAAAAAATCATATTAAAGAAAATGTAAAATTTGTTCAGAAGGCAGTCAAATATAATATTTAGTTAATTGTTGTAAATTTGAGACAGGTCAAAGTAACCCAAAAATCAGCTTAACCAACAATCGTGGCATATATTTATCAAAATTTCTTAAATACAGCATACAAGTTAATTTAATTTGGTTTTTCAAATGACTGTATAAGTACCGAAAGACAATTGCAAAATAAGTACGTTATTTTTTCCTCGAGCATTTACAATTTAGTCATTTTTGCTAACTATTATTTTTGTTTTCATTTAGTTCTGATTCCTAGTAGTGTTACATCGCTTTCTTCCATATTCAGTATAGTGAATTCCAAAGAGAAAACTTGTATAAACTTTCATAATGAAAGCGTTTCTGTTTAACATTAAGTAAATTTAATGGTTCATTATCAGAGGGGTAATATGCTGGAAACTTTGTCATTTACCTTTTACTTTTCGTATAAAAAATATGTTAAGCGAGGTAAAAGAGGTTCTACAAACTGCCTTATGAAAAATTCGTGTTAGTTATACATATTAGGTATTATTACTGTGTATGAAGTAATTATTTAAATATTTATTCATGATTATTAATTGCATATGGTACATAATTTTACTACTGTTTTCTGGAATAATTTATTGATGATGCCCTTTTTTCTGTTGCAGATGTGTTTACCTTCATTGTGATAAATATCCTAAGAGTGTAACAAGCAGCATAAAAATCTAACCAACAAAAGACACTCCTTAAATTACAAATAAGCATGAACCAAGGTATGGGCATAATTGATGCATAAAACAATGTTTAAATCAACACACTCTTTATAGTACATAAAAGAACAATAATAAGACTAAATAAATAAAATGAAATATTCAGAATTTCATGGAGTTAAGCGAGAAGAAAAGAGAAGATAACAAATTATTGCAAAAAACTGCTATGACCTTCATTGTTAGCAGAAAAGTTTCCGATTTTGATTCCATTGAACACTGTAAAAAGTGTAAAGGAACAGCTTTTACTTGAAGCAGAAGGTGTTACATAATCATCTGCTTTGTTGTTGAATCCATCAGACAATGTTTTCAAGTAATCGATCATGTAGTACAGTTTCATTATGTTGATCTCTATGATGAGCTATCTACAATAGTACAAGAACTACTGTTGCAATGAAAAGCAGAAAAGCACTGTCGATTAGAGAATCAGTGTATTCTATAAATAGTTGTCGAAAATGTCACAAAAAAAAATACCTTTCCTTTTTGTTAGTTGCTTAAATGTCCTCTGTAGTTGTTCTCGTTTACTGTAGGAATGGTTAATATTTCGTTTCCCTTTATTGTATTCTAATGTTGGTGTTATCTTTGGCTTCTCAAGAATGTACTGTATGGAGGAATCAATTGGCATCAAACGGCCCCTTCAGTCAATCTTGATTCTTACTTCTTAGTGCGAATCCTGTCAACCTGGGCAGCCTCATGGAAGATACCCAGATATTCCCGAATATATATTTTTTAGAAAATATTTATTTTGTGTTCATATTACTTTCAATTAGTGCCAAATAAACAGTTTTTCATAGTAACTTTTTTTTATATTGTTAATAGTTTTTGTGATAAAGGCTGACCTTTATAAAGGACAGTGGCATAATAAGGTGTAATCATAAAAGAGTATGGTGAAAAGGTATTTTTATTTAAATGAAATATAAAAGATAAATGAAAAGAGTACTAAATAACGAAAACATATAAAAAAATCATTATTGAGTATGGTAGTTAAAAAAACATGTTTTTGGATGCAAACCCACATTGCACTTGTTGCATCGAAACTGGACTTTCTTGTGGCACAATCGACATCTAATCTGATTCTCTTGGTACACAATTAAATGATCCTTTCCATCAAATCGGGAAAATTCATTTTCATGGACATTTGGTCGTACTCGTCCCCGCTTGGTATTTTTCTTATGCGTTTCTAAAATACCTTTAGCAAGGGATCGACGAAAATTAAGTTGGTCCATTTTTCCACCATAATGGCGATGCAGCTGCCAGGCGTTATGAATAGCCATATCCAGGCAATGACTGATTATAGGGAAGTACCATTTTTTCCCTCTGATACTCACGCGATAAAGGCTAATATTTTGGTCAGCCCTATCTACTCCCCCCATGTTCTGATTATATTTTTTAATTATCTTGGGTTGAGGTACGGCCACTTTTTTCTTTTCTTTCTGAGAGAATCGAGACACATTAGTTGTTGGCAGTACAGACTCAAAATTGGAAGCCATGGTGACGATATTATTATCATTCCAGCGGCAGACTATTATGTTCTCTGTCTGTTCCAAAGCATACTCAAAGCTGCCCCTTTCTGTTTTTTTTAGCTCTGAGCCAGTCTTTATTATAGGTACCTGAATTCTATTTTCTCTCACTGTACCAGTCGCTTTTATGCCTCTATCTCTGAGTATTAGAAGCAAATCCCATGATGTGAAAAAGTTATCGAAAAAGAAATGGAAGGGTAAACGTCCTTTTTCTGTAATAATTTTGTCAACAAATGATAACACCACACTTGCACCTAAACCCAAATATTTGTATCTTTCTGACAGATTTGTGCTGGCCCCTTGGTATGGTTCGAAACATTCTATGTAGCCTCTTCTAGAAGTAGCCATCCAGAACTTGTAGCCCCACCTTATGGGTTTACCCCTAATAAACTGTTTCGAACCATGGCGGCCAAAGTATGGTACCATAGATTCGTCCACACTGTGATTTTCTTCAACAGGGGCAAGTGAAATAAACTTCTGATTTAAACTTTCTAATAATGGACTAATTTTTGCAAATTTGTTACCAATATTCAAGTTTCTATTGTCACAACAATGTAAATTTTGCATGATAAAATTAAATCGATTTCTTGAAATTGCATCATACACAATTTGATGTTTAGTGTCAGAACTACTTTCCCAGTACAAAGATCTTCTTGAGACACTGGTGTAACCGCTGTAAATAAGTACCCCAAAAAAACATTTTATTTCATCTACAGTAATGTCCCCATTTCGATTATGTTGTACTGCATATGAGTTACTATATTGAGCTATCATTTGCCAAATTTCCTTGTCAAAAAATAGGTAGAACCAGGGATGAGCAACACGCGGCCCGCGGGCCGCATGCGGCCCAGCGCACTTTTTCGTGCGGCCCGTCAAAACTTTACTTTTGTGTTGACTATTTTTGTGACTTGTTAGTGTGTCATTATCATAAAAAGGCAGTATTTTTAAATTTAAAAACTAATTGCGTCGACCGAAAATTAATATTCCTATGTTTTTTTTATAAACTCTTGCCCTATTTTTATAGTTGTAAAAATGTCCTCGAAACAAACAAAACAACGAAAAGTTGGGGATGAAAATTGAAGTTTTAATGAGGATATTGGATTATTTTTTTATATTTTATTATTTATTATTATTTATTTTTTATTTTATATTTTTATTTTGTCTTTAAAAGACAAAGCTGTTTGCCTTTTATGGTCGGATTCAGCATCCGTGTTAAAAGAATATAATATTAAACGGCATTATGAGACGAAACATGACACAAATTATAAAAACATCCAAGGCCAAATGTGGAAAGATAAATTGAATCAACTGGAGAAAAGCTTAAAACAACAACAAAATATATTTAAAGATCAAAGTTTTTCATCAGATTTGGCAGTGAAAGCTAGTTACTCTTAGTCAAATTTTACCCAAAAAAATGAAACCATTTGCTGATGGAGAGATGATTAAGGAATGTTTAACTGCTGTTGCAGAAATAGCTTTTCCTAATAAAAAAAGACATTATTTCCAAAATCCGCTTTTCAAGATTTATAATTGGAAGAAGAATGAACTGAAGACCTGTCTGAAAATATTACTGGAACTTCAGGTGAACGCATTGGAAAATGTGAATGGTGTTCATTGGCACTTGATGAGAGCTATGCCATCAGTGATACATCACAACTAGCGATATTTGTAAGAGGAATCGATTCCAATTTTAATATAACTGAAGAACTGGGTTCATTGATGCCAATGATAGGAACTACAACAGGTAAAGACCTGTACAATGAACTAAAATCGCTGTTGGAGAACTTATCAATTCCATTGGAAAAGATTATCGGCATATCAACCTCAGATGTGGAAACAGATGAGTTACAAAAGGAATTGATAGATTTACAAAACAACATTGATTTGAGAAGTAAATTTCAGAATGTGTGTCCAAAAGTTTCATCAAAATTACACGATTTTCGAAAAATTTCCACGATTAGTCACGCATGCAATGCAATTCATGACACTTTTTGGAAATAGTTAGGTTTGCGAGCAATTATTTTCCGCAATGAAAATATTTAAAAGCGCCAACGGATCGAAGCTAAATAACGTACAATTGGAAAGCTACGTGCGAGTTGCTGGTCGTATATATCTGCAAATATTTGCAAAGAAGCAAAGAAGCAATACCAAACTTCTCATTAAACTTTGTTTAAAATTTTTTTCCATAATAATTATCTTTTGCTGTTTTTTATAGTATTTCTATTATATATGTTTTATTTGTGTTATTTTTTTATAGGGCTGTAATTTTGTTCATTTTGCTAATAAAGAGATAATTTGTGTGTATTATCTAGTTTCCGTATTTGAATACGTTTCTTATATGCGGCCCGCACAAAATTATTAAATTTGTAGTTGGCCCGTTGTAAAAAAAGGTTGCTCATCCCTGGGTAGAACAGATCCAACGAAGACAGATTATTATTTGTCGTACATTCGTTTTGCCACTCCGGCAAATTACTTGATATGTCTTCAGAAACCCAATCATTATTTTTACGCCTCTTTTTATATTTAACAAAATTTGATAAGGGAATCTCATCATCACTATCATCACTATTATCATTGGTATTGAAAATAGGCTCAGCTTGAGAATTTAATATACCACCAGGAAGATTGTCCATTGTAACTGTTTCGTCATCACCAGAATCTTCATCGGTAACGTCTTCGTTAGCGTTGATTGGCGGAAAGACAGCTATGGCGTCTGGTAGTCTCCAGTTATCATCGAAGTGCTCTGCTTCTTCTAACAGCTCATGGAGAGTTAAAGGTCTTTTCCAATAACTGAAAGACAAATAGTATGCGTTTAGACCACTGTCCTTTTAAAAGGACGGCGTTGTTTGCACAGTCATGTAGCAAAAAAAACAAACACAATAACATCTGAGATTTATAAATCTTGAAAATATGACTATATCAATAGAGTAATGTTAAATAAATAATCTTTTTTTTTATAATAACATAATTATGCTTACCTACAGTGAGCCATGATAGCTTGTAAAAAAACTTTCACTAAACAAACAATCATACTATGGTCACTTCAAGACCTGAATGCTGGTAAATATCAAACGAATGTCTGAAATACTCTACCTGATGAACAACTGAGGGCGCCATCTCTGTGCGAATAGTTTAAAGTGTAAAAAAAAAAGAATTCTTTACCGACCTTTTAAAAGGACATTGGTAGTATTTGGGTTGGGTAGCCGTCGAGGTTGTACGACTTAGGGGAAAAGGGGGCACATTCAACCATTTTTGACAAAATGTTATATTATTGCATTTCAGCAATATATTAATAAATTTTAATTTACGTGTACTAAATTACAGACCTTTGTACTGAAACTAGACACAAAACAATCTTCAAAAAACTTTATTTTTAATATCTTTACCATTTAGAAAAAAAGTTGCAAATTTATTTTTATTTTTTATTTATTTTATATAATGTTCGTTACACCTTTACAGATTCATTTAGCTTATGTGCCTAATGGTTCTGGACCTAAGGTTCTATCATACATAATATTCCCTAATCTATCGTTAACTAGTATCATCACTTGAGGAGCAAGCATGTAAAACGCGATAAATCCACTTAACCCTTTCAGTCACGAATTAATTTGGGTCATAAGAAAAAATATTTTTTAACTTAATCTATTTATTTAAGATAATGTGAACACATGTTGATTTTTGTTAAAAAAAACTTTTTATTTAGAAAAAAATCTTTGAGTACAAATGTAGACAGAGTTACACAAAGAAAAAGATAAGGTGAGTTGGGGTAAGTGCGACCCAAAATTTTATAAATTCAACTTTGAGCGGTTGGCAAAAAACACCTTTGATCTATATCATTGAACTTTGGAAACAAGGATGACTGATATATTCTGATTACTAGTATGTAAGTATAAATTCACTCCCTGTATGTATTATTACGGATGAGAGCTAAAGGTAACTAGTTTCGCATATCCGCACTTTCCCATTGATCTGGGGCAAGTGCAGATGTGGCCTGTCATTCCAATACTGTTGCAGTTACCAAACCACCGGGGCTAGTGCATATTTTACAGACTTCACACTAAAAGTTGTTTTTTTCAGATTGAATTTATTGCAAACGGTTACAAAGTTATAGCATTTTATATCTAGTAAACGTAGTATAAACAAGAAAAAAAAAAGGAATGCTAAATACAAACTAATACAGTTTTATAAAATATAATCTCTAATTACTGTACATTAAACTGAGAAAATGTTATTTCGAAAATTAACTCGTCCCTCCGTCCAAGAGCTGGTTCCGGCAGTAAAGATATAACGTCTGTTTCCGGAATTTCACCAAGATCCTCTTTAACAGGGTAATGAAACACCGTTGAAGTATTGGAACTAGTAGATTTTCTTACAAATCTTACTAATGGATCGCCATTTTCAGAAAAATTTTCTATTAGTCCGACATAATGCTTGATAGTCTTCTTAGATGCAAATTTGGTCAGAACCCAATCTCCAATTTTTTTGTCAGTTACTGTTCTAACAAACTCTTCTAGTTCTGCTTCTTCTTGTATTTCTCTCTGTATGATATCCTCAAATCCATCCTCGTCATTGGTAGATCTTGTACTAAACGATTCACTCTCTGATGTTTCATGAGGTTCTGTGTTTATTTTCTTCATCAGCTTCGTCTTCTTTGGCTTAGGCATATTTTTGGGTTTCTTCGTTGTAGCACCTTTCTCTTTTTCCTTCTGTTGAAGCCTATTAATAACTTCCTCACTGGTAATCACCTCGGCCCCTGTTGCAACTCATTTTCTACGTAAAGTGGTTGTATCGTGGCCATAGGAATATTATTGGACGTTGGTTTTTCGGTGTGAGTAATACCATTTCTTCTCGTTTCAGAGATTTGGTTTGACGTTGTTGGTACTTCGACGTCAGTAATAGTACCATTTTCTCTTGCTGTAGATGATTGGTTTGATCCTGTTGATATTTCTTCTTGAGTAATACTAGAGGTTTGGTTTTCCAATTCTTTAGTGCCATTTTCTTTAAACTCTTTCCATCTTTTTAACGCTAGCGGATCAAAACTCTCGGCAGCAATTACTGTATCATCAAATGGAAATATGCCGCCCTTTCTGAAACCATGAGCTATAATATCGGGATCCATATCAAACCACAGCTGGCCGATGATTTTTGAAAACTCGCGTTTTGGCAATTTGGATCCAATATGTTGTCTCTGCCATTTGACAAGAGCAGAGTCCCATTTAGTTTTGAGTGATTTGAATACAGCCAAATCGAAAGGTTGTAGAAGGTGGCTAGAGTGAGGCGGTAATTTGAGAATGGTTACATTGTGATGTACAGCCATTAGACTCTAATGGGGGATGCACAGACTTATTGAGGACAGGGGCCATTTGAGCTAATTAATATGTTAAAGCGGGCCAATTAAAATAGAACTAAATAAATAAAATCCAGACATGTAATTATATAAACGAACTTTTAATACATAAAATAACTTCACAATTAATTAAGCGATTATAATTAATTACATTTAGTTTGACGCATGACATTGCATTGATTTGACGAGGTTTTTTATATTAGGCTCCATATTAGATGTTGCTACGCGTAATATTGCTTGCAGATTTTCGTTGGCTAGGCGGTTCCTGTTTTTAGATTTGTTCAGATTCATAACAGAAAATGTCTGCTCGCAGATATATGTCGAACCAAATAAACTTGTACATTTCAGCGCGTTTTTTACCAACTCTTTGTACGTATTCTTATCTAAACAACGATAGAAATTCAGTAAAAGTAGATAGAGTTGGACAGTTTGACGACCACCCCCCACTCCTGACCTTGATTTCAAGGTCAAGGCCATTGTTTCCCCTCACTCGACCTTCGATTGAAGGTCATCAGATTCCCCTCACTGAATCTTGAGTCCAAGGTCACCACCTCTCAGAAATCTTTTAAATAATATGGTCAGACAAGAAATGGAAGAAACAATAATTGTAAATTCGTTTATTTGCTATGAATAATACAGAATGCGTTACAAGTTAACATGTAAAGAAAACATTATTATAACTTAGCACTAACGTATATTATTGTAATGAATCGTCCAATGAATGAAATAAAATGTAGCACATACACTTAATATAAGTAATAACGTTGCACCAAGTATAACTGAAGAAATGCAGCAGTAGTTGCTGCAATCCGCAATAGCTGGTTGTTGCTGAATATCTGGTTTATGAGGCTTCAACAGAATAGTTTGCCAATTCGTAGGTGCTGCAATGTCGGATAGTGGAATTTTATCTTGAATGTTAATATTCCATCATCTGTAAAATTGCGAACGGATACTTTAAAAACAGGTAGGTCGGCCAAAATTGCATTATCCATTTTATGCCAAGTCGTATTAGTAACAGCGCTGTTAGCGTAGGTAATAGATGCGGATGTGCAATTTGGTGGTTGCATTACATAGAGAATACCATCATAGAAAGCTGCGAGAGCAGCTATGAATTTTATATGTAACATGCTGATACTGCAGTAGTTGTACGTAGAATGGGAAAGGTACCTTTGAAGCATACCTTTTTCTTAATCCGGAGTTGCGCAATCCCCTTCTTTATTCTCACTTTGATTGTCAGCAGGCGATTGGTAAAACTGTTCGAATGTTTTAACGCGCACAGTTAAATTATGTAGTGCAGGAAAGCGTTCCAAGGTTATTATCTGGTATGGATGCTTGGTGTAGAGTGTGTTAAAATCGTAGTGAAAAAACCCACAGTGAGCTCGAAAGAAATCTTTCAACTCGATATTTAACGGATGAGAAGTCGTGGAAAATGTGTAGCTCAATTCAGGATTTACAGTTGGTAGGTCATCGAAATTATGAAAACGGCTTTCAGCATCATTAGCTACATGATAAAT
>JABXWE010042642.1:0-19176 GCA_014611495.1 Limonius californicus | reverse complement strand
GGTCCAATCGACTTCTTTTGACCTCTAGAATACGTGGTAGCTCTATGTCCCAGGAGTTTTGGGACACCCTGTATATACATAATTTTTCTAAGTAACAAACCCCCTTTAAAATACATTTGTCCCATCTCTCCGATAGTTTCAGTATTCCCGTTGAAAAAATTATTTTGGTAGACGACGTAGCCAATTTTGCACTGCATCCTTCACTTCCTCATTACTGGCAAATCGCTTGCCTCCCAAGAACTTTTTGAGTGGCCCAAAGAGATGATTGTCACTTGGGGCCAAGTCCGTACTATATGGGGGGGGGGGGTGAGGCAGTACTTCCCAGCCCAATTTAGCCAATGTATTGTTGTTGTTAGATGGGCTGTATGTGGGTAACCGTTATCCTGTTCGTTCGTATGGCCAGCTTAACCTTTCCAAGAAGCGCGCTGTAATAAACTGATGAATTAATCGTTTTTCTTTTTTCGAGAAAATCAACGTAAATTGGTCCAATAGCGTCCCAGAATACAATCGCCATAACTTTGCCAGCCGATGGTTGTGTTTTGAATTTTTTGGGCGGAGGTGAGCTTCAGTGACTACTATATTTATTATTTAGATACTTGAAATGGCGCTCCCTTGACCAGGCGCCTTTGCGCGGGGCACAACCTGCACACTCGCACGGGGCGGCCCTGCTTACTGTTTTGAATTTGGGATATAGTGTACTCTTCCTAAGCATGCAGAGACAATTTGAAGTCCGAGCAAACTGTTATTGTTATGTGGAAATTTGAATATGCATCATTTAATATTTAGTTGAAAGTGTTGTTTTACCAGTACACAATGCAATCAAACATAGTTTTACATTTACGAAATTAACGTAGTCTGAACGGCAGATAAAGTTATCATATCCTGTGGGAACTATGCAGATCGATACATCACAGTAACAAGTTTCTGCTCCTAAATTGTAAGCGTACAAGTTTTGTTTCCCAGTCTGGATTAACGGCTTCGTTAATTAGATTTTAGTCTAGGCCTTTATGTAGAAAGGGGGAGGAATTGTTTTATGATTTATATTAACGGAACTTACTGCATGGAGCCTTAATTAAAATTAACGTAAAAGTTATTTTAACCACAAAACACAAAAGTGACTATAACACAAACGAAATCATTTACATCTTTACACATCTCATGATGGACGGAATCCTATAACCACAAGCAATTAAAAATCTGTAATTCCACTAATTTATTAACAATACTATAATATTACTCTATAATTCAATTTGTAAAAAATCATATTAACTAAAATTTAATAGTCACTATAAAAGTGTCAGTTCTAATTCGTTATTCGTTGAATGTCAATTTTCTTGTATGAAATAGATTTAAATTCGTTGGAAAAAGTTGCTATATAAACAAATACAAAAACAACCAGAATCCATTCTGTAAAACTTCCTGCTAAACGAAGTTGGAAGCCTCCATCTTCTTCCGTCCACCAAACAATTGATTCTCCTAAAGGTAACATAGAAATGTAACAAATTCCATAGTTTTACATTTTTATTTTCTTTTTTACCTGTGAATTTTTCCATCGATATTGACGCACATATGATATTGGCAAGAAAAAGAGGTAGCATCCAAAGTGCTAAGAACACTCTCACGTAGAACATTTTAATACCTATTCCATAATGTGCAGTTCCATTCCTTATTGTTAGGTAATCGAAGGAAATCCGGGTCTAAAAACATCAATGTAATTGCAAATAATGTTTACAAAATAGAGAGAACACTATATTCCCAATCAGCTTCCTCTCTTTACTAGTCACAAGTGCCTACGACGACCCGAACATGGCGAAACATAGATTCGCCAATATTATCTTTCCAGCTACTTTTTTAGTATTTCAATTATCGTTTAATTAACTAAGTCCCAATCCGACACTTTTTATAGGTGAGTCTCTGTTTTCTCATGTTATAAAGCCATGTCCGAGTGGTCGATGGACACCTGGTATATAGATAACTATGTAATCACCTTCTCATTTGAAGAGTAAGGAAATTAAATTGTATACATCATGATATCTACCTACCTGTACTAAAAAGTACAAAGTTCCAATTCCAAACGCTAATATAGCTCCTAGAAAATGTACTTCTCCTACTAAAGTTTCTTGAAAATTCGCAACTAAGCTTACTCCAAAGCAGGCAATAATACCCAAAATAATGGCTGCAGTGTTCCACACTTCCCTTAAATTAATATCACGAGAGTTCATAGCTAAACTTACTTGGCGATATCTTAGGTACATGGTAATAGCCACTAAAAACAGTTTAAAAATTCGCTTAGTAAATTTGAAGACTCCCAATAAAATTCACTTTTAAAGTGATTCCATTTCGATGTTAAATGGTTTTGATTGTATTGGATATTAATTTTTGAGAATGGTCAAGAATTTAAAGGTCTAAAACTGTAAAATTTTTCTACCGAAGCTTTTAGATATCATAATATCAAATAATAATGTCTTTTTATCTTTCAATGTATTTTTTTCGTTCTTACACCGGCATACTCATTCTCTCTATCACTTTTTTAAATTATATGCGTATGTGCTAGAGCTAGAGCAATGCGCTATTTTTTATACTGGAGTTGAGGCATTATAATATAATGATGGAAGGCCAACGTACATTTAACTGTGAACATGATGATGAACATATAATGCCCGCAAGATGTGAATGTTTAAAATAAGCAGTAAACAATTATTTTGCAATGTAATTATATTATTTTAAATAATCAATTGTAAGTCTTTTAAAAAAGTTATATTCCACAGGCTATTGCACTAACAAAAATCATAAATTTACTTTTAAGGCTAGAACTCTTAAGTTTAATGGTACTGTATGTCAAAATGATTTTTGTGCATATGAATCCTGGTGACGTGTCACAATCATTTGTTGTAGAGCCAAGCAATGTAGCATCACTAATTGATCCTTCTGTAAAATTAATAATATCTATTTCCTACGGTATATCCTCCCTAGGGCGTATTGCACTTATTCAAAGTTCTCAGTACGACTTCGTCAGTTTCTATTAGTCCACGTTTAATTGTATTCTCAAAAATACTTATTTACGAGTGATACGCAGTAAGTATGGGTACATTTTCTGTTTTCCAACCAAAGAGGTGACAACATTGATTCTACTATGTATTGTAGGTAAACATAACCATACATTCTACTTTACGAAGTTTAGTAATTTAATAAACCAGAACCAGAAGTAAACCAATATACAATAGTTGACAGTTTTAGCCATAGAGGGCGGTCAAGCGACGATCGAACAGCCCTTTGCTGCCTAAAACGCTAGCGGGTACATCCTGTGTTTGTCAGGCGTCATGAAGCAACAAGTGAATATTAAGTTTTGCTGTAAATTAGGGAAAATTTCAATAGGAAGTGTGTACGGTGATAACACCTAGAATGAATAGACGTTAGGATTTTCAAAATGACACTAGAATTACGAGTACGTCAATCTCTTGAAATGCAGTTGCGGTCGCAAGAATTAATGAAATTGCCGCAAAAAAAGCCTAACGAATGTCCAAATGATGGCAGATAAGTTGAGAATCAATAAGGAGAGGATTCGCAAATTTTTTATGAAGATTTGAAAAAGAAGGATATCTGTGGAAAGTTCGTCCTGCGCAATTTTATGGATGAGCAAAAATAGAGAAAAGCTGCACAGACTTCGTTCAGACAATGCCAATTCTCTTAAATAAATTGTTACTGGTGATAAGCGGTGGGTGCTTCAGTACGACCCTGAGACGAAACTCTAGAACATGTAGTGGATTGGAAAATTATCACCATGGTCCTAAAACCGTTATGCAAAAATCCAGATTCGAAACCATGCTAATTACAATTTCGGCAAACAAAGTGTGATCCACAAAGAATTTGTACCTGAAAGACAAACAGGAAATGACGGAGAGATTATTTCAACGAATTTTTAGATTGAGACGGCAATTGTGAGAAAAGGTTAATTGATTCTCGTTTGATGACAATGCACCTGCCTATTCTGCACTAACTGCAAAGTTATTGTTTTATGAAAGTCGGTGTTGTTGAGATCAAACCCCTCCCATCCTCTATTACTTAGACTTAGCACCCCCAGACTTTTTACTTTCCTAAAGTGAAAGCAAAAATCTCGAAAGAAGATGGCGTTGAACATTATTATATTGAATTTGATGTTTTTGTCAACCTTCGAAAATGATAAATGCAAATTAGTAGGAGGCTGTTACTAACAAGAACCCAGTATTTTACAAGTTTTTGCCGCAATGTGCCTATCAACTGGGTAGTTGAGGGGGGGTTGGTCAGTCGTCTTAAAATGCACAGTATATTGAGTGTAGCGCCAATACACAATAGTTGTTTGTCCCGTAGTAATACTTATACTTAAATTAAATATTTAGGAAATGACCTACACCTGTTTGACATGATGCAGCGAAGTTTGGTGCGAATGCTTTTTTTGTGGCATGTGAACGGAGTAGTTGTTGTTTATTTCCATGTAGTGGCCATATAGATTTGAAACCAAAAATTCAATCCTAGAACGAAGAGCTCATGGACTTAGAGTTGTGAAACTTCTCATTTTTTTACACATTATAAGAAGTCCTACGTTATCTACGGAGTGTATAAGTGCCTTTGCACCGTATTAAAACCTTTTGCACAAAATATAATTGAGAAGTTCGTTATGGAGTGAACAAGATCATCAAAGACAGAAGGGATGATGTAGGAAAACGAACTAAAAGTTTTTGCTTAAGTTGCGATAGTATTTTCGCATGTGCTATTACTGTTTGACTTACCCTCGTAATTGCATACTTACATAGCATGGCTCCAATGTTAAGAAACAATCCAAATATACAACTTTCTGGAGGTAGAGCTCCTGTGTCACTTATGTATGGAAACCATGGATAAACATTTCCATCTAACACTGATACTAAATATCTGTAATTGCAGAAAGGCATTTTTTGAACTATACTGTGTAATCGATATGTAAAAGATAGTGTATTTTATAAAAGTAAGAACGACGGAAAATAATGTTTACTGTATCGAGTTAGAACTACCAGAACGTAACAGAACATAGGAAAAGTAGAATCTCGACATATAATAATCGAAAAAAATTTATCGGCATTCTTTCCGTTAATTTGTTTTCAGTTTATCTTGAATATGTGCATTAAAAACGGTAAAAAATGTATCCAGTATAAGAACGTAAGATACATGCAGAAATGCTTATTTGACTGAAAATGTGCCGATAATGATTCAATTTTATTTTTATTTCCGAAAAACTGATTGTAGGAAAAATTAAGAGTTACATTCTTGGAAAAAAATAAAAAACGAACCCAATGAAAACTACTTTATGCAAAACACCACAGACTAAGATTTTAAAATAGCCTTATACAATCTATAGTCTATTTTATTTAATTTACTTTTCCACCACATCAAAAATTAACCTTTATATTCATGGTAGAAGAAACCTAGTTTTGACAGGTTCCTTACAAATTGACATATACCTCACAATTACACAATCTACAACATGTTTCGTTGGTACAGTTTACAGGTTTGTTTCTGAAATGTAAGTTACACCTATATAATTAGTACAAAATTATGATCATTTGAAAATATGTTACTTATACTAACTCGTGTTGTGGAAAAATAAAAGCTTCAATGAAATGAATTGTAGAATATTTATGAACAAAATTGAGGAGCGTTCCTCTTGTTAAGTTTTTACCTCGCACTTATTAGTAGAGCTCGGAAATATATGCATTTGCATATAGTTTAGTATGTATGCCGAGCTATGATTTTTGATATGCATCCGAATTAGGTTATAAGAAACCCATTTATAAAATTTTAATTTGCATGTTTTTCCATATTTTAAGTATGTGCCGCATATTTGCATACGTTCGATCTTTTTAGCAAAAACCAGTTAAACCAAAAAAAAAATGTTTATCGGGTTTTTTTTTTTGGTGTGAAATATGGGAAACCCCTGCTGTACCTGAATTTTATGGCGGTTATTATTCTAAGAATATTTTATGCAGTTTTTGCTAAAGAGAATATAGGGTTTCTATCCCTTTGGAAATTGTGAATGTATATGAATTGTGTGGTACCTATGTAATCTTTTATCTTCTTCTCTTCGGTTTTACCCCTAAACTTTCTAGAAAATTGCATTAAAATGGCATTGTTATCTTAGAGAAATATAGGTATTCTAACTATTAAGTATCCATGGACACTTACAACATAAAATGTCGTCTCCACATAATATTTAATTCTACTTATTATGTGTAGAGATTTTCGTAAAAATAAAATCGTAACTATTTTTTTTTTTATTTAATTAAAATATCCTACATTATTTCTACTATTTATTATTCACCACTGCCTTCAATGTTAATAAGTTCGGGAATATGTTAAATTTTGTTAAGCTACACAAATATATTACAGCATTCTTTTATCTTTATCACCTAACGTCAGTGGTTTGTGAAATACTAAATAAAACAGTTTTAAAGAAAAAAGAAATGTACACTTCGTTGAATAAATTAAATAATGTAAGTAGGAGGAAAATTACGTCAAAAATACATTGCAGCAAAAATTATAAAAAATGTTTAATATTACGCCAGATTAATTACTCATTTTAGACTAATTCAATGCCAACATTACCGGGTACATTATTGTAATATCTAATAACAATGATAAGGCGAAACGTCGTGCTCCGATTCTCGGGATATGTACATCTTATTGTATAGAACAGTATAAGAACATTGAAGAACAGTTTTTGCTGAATTCAAGTTAGGTCAACAAATTACTAAATAATCGAAAACAAAACATGCAATCTCTATTTTTGGTAATGCGTTATTTGTAGTTTTCCATCAGACAATCATGTTTTTAAATTTTTATTGTAATATAGCGGATATTTTAAAAATGACGTTGAATGGACTCACGGACTATTTACACGAAAAAAGTAGAAGATTAAGTGAAAAAATTGATAATTCAAAGTTAAAACTAGTCAAGACACTAAGAGATTTGCATTAATAGCAAACATATCAAGATTAATTTTGCAAATACTTGTCACTGTTTCTTGTATGAGTTTTGATTTTATTATTATAATTTAAACTGACAACTTAAACTGACTAACTGGCCAATAAAATACTTACGTAAATTTTATTTTAATGTTTTCATTTGATTATAGTTCATAAAAATGCAGCAAG
The DNA here is from genome assembly GCA_014611495.1 of Limonius californicus. NCBI lineage: Eukaryota > Metazoa > Arthropoda > Insecta > Coleoptera > Elateridae > Limonius > Limonius californicus. The sequence continues at coordinate 12,013 of JABXWE010042642.1, read as the reverse complement.
CTCTCGATTGTTCATGGCAGATTATCCGGTTTGGGGATTATCCGTGCCCTGTCTTTCTTTGCGTTGCAGTATTTTTTCTCTCTTCTGAGAATTGTATCTGGTAAACATACTATAGGCTTATCGCATTTTGCTTTCGCCAACAACGGAAATTGTAAGTACTGTACCAATATTCTATAATTTTATATAAAATAGTCTATTGTTGAAAGTTCAATGTGTCAATGTATTCTTTCATACTATACAGGGTGTATCAGAAATAGGTACAAATATTAAATCCGATGGTAGATTACAATTATACAAACTAGAAAAAACATTTCTTTGGCAATGGGACCCTTAAGAAATGAAAAAAAATAATTGAAAATTTGAACCAAAATTGTTTGAGTACCGCAGGATAATAACAAAAATTTGAGTTAAAAGACATGTTATGCAAAGGAGAGTAAGATAGAAGTGCAAAAAAATTTCTTATCACCTGCCACAAACCAATACTATTAGGTAGGTCAGTAATTTCTATTCAGTCTGTTGTTGTTATCACAAGCCAGACAAGTTTTTACGTGTTTGTCACTTTGGATTTACTTTACAATTAGGTGATAACCTTTTATTTTATTTTTTTTTCAAAACAATAAACTTAATGATTATTGAAAAATGAATAGTACCATTGAATTCTACTTGAGCCAATCTATTACTGGTTTAAATATTTGTACCTATTTCTGATACACTCTGTGTATGAAAGTAATTTTTTTAGTTAACATCAAAATGCATATTATTCGGGTTTTTCAGTTATCCGTGCACATATATCCGGTTATTAGCACGGATAATCGAGAGTTTGCTGTAGTTAAAAATACTGCTAGATGGTGTACGCGGAAAGATTATTGATATTTTGAATGAAATTATACACGGTCTTTTACATAAGATAATGAGCCTAGATATATGTTTTTATGCAACACATTGGACACTTCGAAGCTTGCCGATATTACAATTTAAAGATTGATAATTGATAAAGTTCTGTACAAAATTCATGATTTTGATAATAAATGTTTTTTTGGGAAAACCCTGACATTTTTGAAAATACACTTCTTAACGTAAGTTTTCTATTGCCTTTTGTTTCTGCGTTATGACGACACAATTAATTTTTTTAAATGACAACCCGGTTTTTGCTCCTACTTTGTTAGACCTCCTCACCAGTTAACGGTACTATAAAAAAATTAGTACCCACATAATATTTTTGAGCAAAATAAATAATGTTAAAAATAATTCAAATTGTTCACCATCAGCTAGTTGGTATTGACCAGCTTGTGTGACAAAAGATGGCAAAAGCGGGCGTACATTTGCTTGAACTAACTTCGCTTTATTCTATTCTTTCGTTGAATAACATTATTTTACAACTGATATTTATAAATCAGATGGTATCCAACTAGAAGACCACCGCCGGAAAAATATTTACACGCCTTGAAACGTTTTTAAGAAACCAAAGTAAATTTTGTTAATTTCAGAAGATGTAGGCCCAGAGCGATTAAGAACATGGAAAATGAACTAAGAGGGGAGTTTTTTATGTTATCTATATAAGTATGAAGGAAATAAGTCAGAGAACCAATAAAATTTTATTTTTCAACATAAGAACCATTAACGCTTACACACTTATTCCAACGTTCCTCTAATAACGCTATGCCTTCGATAAAAAATTCTGTTGATATCCATGCAAAATACGACTCCACCGAGTTTTTTAAGTCCTCATTCGACAAAAAGCGACGCCCTCTCAAGTGTTTATTGAGTTTTGGAAAGAGATTATAGTCACAGCGGACGAGGTCGGGACTGTACTGCATATGTTGTAATTCCTCAAAGCCGCATTCATCAATTGCTTCCTTAACGATTCGTGCTTTATGCACCCTGCAGTTGTCGTGCACAGTTTTCTGGACAAAATTGTGAGGTCTTTTCTAGCATATAGCTGTTTTCAAATTGAATATTGTTTTTTTGTAGATATTCTCTGTTATTGTAGATCCTTTTGGTATATACTTAACCCATAAAATCCTTTCAGCATTCCAGAAAATTGTGGCCATCAGTTTTCCCGTTGAGAATGCGTCTTCACCTTCTTGCGTGGTGGAGAGCCCTTATGAAGCCATTGCATGGACTCTTGTTTCGTCGATAGGTCCAAGTGATCTACCCAGATCTCATACCCAATTACAGTTTTAAAGAAGAAGTCCTCATCTTGGGATAAAGCCGCCAAATTATCCTCGCAAATTTGTCGCCTATACAATTTTTGTTCAGGAGTGAGCAGCCTGGGAATCCACCGTGCTGACAACTTGCTCATTCCCAAATCTTTGCGAAGGATTTTAAAAACAGATGTTCCTGATATACCTGCTTCTCTTGCAATAACTTAAACTGTCACTCGGCGATCAATCAACATCAAATATTCAACTTTCTTCATGGATTCCTGTGCTCGTGCTTCAAGACGTCTTCCGCACTTTGGGTCATTCAGAATGGACTCCCTGCACCATTTGAATTCCTTACACCAAAATTTAACTTTAAAATAAGACGGGTTATTTTCCCCATACACAGCCACCATTCTCTCATGGATATTTTTTGGATTATTGCCTTATTTCGATAGAAATTTTTTGACGCTTCTCTGTTTTAAATCACTCATTTTTGCACCTCTAACTCTATACAGAAATGACAAATCTTAAGCGAGTATACACTATTCACGATTGATTTGCCATCCAGCAGGCTGTGTTTTTTTTTCTTAAGTTGCTTTTCTTAAATATTATTTGATTGATTTCTAGCAATTTAAAAATGAAATTGCCCTGTTGCCAGCTCTAGAATCCCCCGCTTTTCTGAAATAATCTAGTAAGTGTAGAATTAATAAAACACAATATATTATACCAAATACTTTAATATATTAATACAGGAAACTCATATAAGTTTAGCATGATGAAATGCGAGACATTGATAGTGGCGTCATCTAAGCAGTTCGGTGGGCAAGTTTCAGTAAATTTGGATAATAAATTTACAGATTACTGTTTTAAATTCATTTTAATAGTCAATGTCTCGCATTTCATCATGCTAAACTTATATGAGTTTCCTGTATTAATATATTAAAGTATTTGCAAATACTTTAATATATTAAAGTATTTGATTATACCTTCTTAATTGTCAGAATGGTGAAAGTTATCAACAAACTTACGAAACTACAAATTGTGAAAGCTTTCAACTATTATAAAAGAGATAGGCCAGACTTCACACGATATACGATTATAAATCGATTAAGTGATATATTTGGGGTAAGCATGTATTATTTCATAAATATGCAATTGCAAATTACTTATAATTTTAGGTGTCTGCGCGATCTATAAGGGACATTTTATCACAAGGACAGGACGTTTCGCAATCTCCAATTTGTAGTATACGCGCTAAGACGGACGTTTTCTTAAATTACACGTTTAGAAAAGATTTGCAACGACAAATTTGGCAGTATCATCTGAAGAATGAACATTTTACTCTCGACAAACTCTTGGCTGACTCTCGCGAAAACTTGGAATACAAAGGGGGCAGGACTACTTTATTCAAAATTATTAAATCAATGGGTTACAAACACAAAATGGTGAATGGACGCAAAATTTTATGTGCAAAAACACGTCGTTGCATCCAAAATTAAATTTTTGAGACAATTTCTCCAATATCAAAATTCTAGAGATAATGTGACATTCGTGTACCTAGACGAAACGTGGATCTACCAAAATGGATCCGCGAGTCGTCAATGGGTACACGAAACCAATCTTAAAAGTAACCCAGCCAAAATTAAAAGTGAGGGGAAGAGGTTCACGATTTTGAATGCGGGATGTAATTTAGGCTTTTTGGAAGGGTGCGACATGTTACTAGATTCAAACAACAACGACAGGGACTATCATAAAACTATGAATGGGGAAATTTTTCAAAATTGATTGATTAATCAGCTGATTCCTGCTTTGGACAAGTTGCAAGGAAAATTTGTCGTGGTTATGGACAACGCACCATATCATTCAGTGCAGTTTGACAAGCCGCCCACATTTTCTTGCAAAAAAGGTGTAATGCAGGAATGGTTGGTTAACCACCACTATGTCGAAATTCAGGGAAAAATTACTAAGAAAAAACTTTGGGAGTTAATTAAACCTTTTACAGCAGACGGAAATAAAAGATACGTAACTGACGAAATTTTGATAAAGCGCAACTATGAGGTTTTTCGATTGCCTCCATACCATTGTCAATACAATCCAAAATGGCGTGGGGGTTTTGTAAGACCTATTACAATAAGCACATAAATTCGCAGCCAAAATCGAAAGACAAGGTTGCAAATTTATGGCGTGAGGCTCTTTCAAAATGTACCTCCGACATGTGGCAAAATTTCTGTGGGCATTGTGAAAAACTTATTTCGGAAGACTGGACAAAACATATGGAAAATCTATCGTTTGAAAATATTCCTCCTTTCATTATTTCAATTGGGGAATCTGGTTCAGAATCGGAGGGTGCCGATGATTCAGACAGCATGAAGGTGGAATAGGGTAGGGGATATTCTTTTGGCATCTAAATTGTGAATGAGTGTTTTACAGTTTTTATCTCGCCCGAGAAAAACACTGACCTCAGTGGAATACGAACTTGGGTCTCTTAGCACCAGAGGCAAACAGTCAATCACTGGTCTACCATATTATCAATTTGAAACATGAGTGGCATGGACGTTAATTCTTCTTAATTTGCTGCAAGACCTAAATATAGGACAACAAAGAATGGCGTGGAATATGCTCTGTATACATACGATTGAGTTCAGAATTCTCGTATAAAAAGAACAGCAATATGTATTTGGTATGTGTTACGACAACATTTAAATTATAGTTATTATTTTATTTATAATGAAATCATTATTATATCTAAGTATTATAAACCAATATTGAACAGCAATAGGCGGACGTTAAATGAACAAACAAGCTCCACTGGCAACATTGCCTGCTTTCAAAAAACATAACCTCCATCAAGAAAAACTAACATAACCCAACTTAATTAATTGACAAATTTCAATGATACCACACTTTCCCCCAGATTTCCATAGCCTGTTGGATGGCAAATCAATCGTGAATAGATTATAGTATCAAACTTGGAGGATACATTATCACGATAGCATTTTGTTTCCATAGCGAGGTGGATATATCATAAAAAACTCCCCTCGTAGTAGTGTTAGTGTTAAACTAGTACGCTATCTACTTCAACCAAATGCATAGAATGAATGTCTGATACGAACTTGATAGACATATGTTACTCTCGGTCTGTTTCTACATCTTTAACTTTGTTAATCAATTTTAGTTGCACATTTACAATTTACTTGCAGCTTAGTTTTAGTTTAAAACGTATCAAATCGTGTAGCTGTCATCAGCATCACATAATTGCTTGTACGATCAGTCTTATTTAAAATGCAACGTATCTCAAGAAATGTAAGTCATGATGAGTGTGTCGTAGCCCTTACTTTGTCAGAAGAAGGGTATTTTTTCCGCGCTATCGTTAACAGGCTTGGGGTGAACCACACAACCATTTCTCAGGTCATCCAGCGTTACAGAGAAACTAACGAACATGACAGGCGACCATGGCAAGGGCGACCACGTGCTACTACCGCTGTAGAAGATCGTTTTCTTCGAATGCGTGCACTAAGAGAGCGCTTTACCGCCACAAGAGCCCTCCAAAGACAACTTTCAGCAGTACATAATGTGCAGGTTATCATTGAAACCGCTCGCCAACGTCTTCTGGAAGGAAATCTGAGAGCCAGATTACCAGCTATTGGCTCACAGTTGATTGCAGACCACTGCAGACACAGATTGGATTTTGCTAGAAACAACTTGAATTGGGAAAATAAAGAATGGAGACGCATTTTGTTCACAGACGAGTTTCAGATTTTGTTTGGAAAGTTGTAATATGTGCATTAGAGTTTTTAAACGTTGAAATAAACGATATGCTCAATGCAATTTTGCCCCCACGACTGCATTTGTTGGTGGCTTAATAATGGTATGAAGAGGCATACCTTTCACGGCCCGCACAGACCTACACATCTTCCCCAACGGCACTTTAAACAGTCAGAGGTACATTACGGATATCTTAGAACAATATGTTGCCATATGCCCCAAACATCGGAGACAACTTCCAATTAATGCACGACAACACTCGGCTTCACACAGCCACAATTGTGCAATAATACATAGACGACGTTGGTATTCTTGTTATGCAATGGTCAGCCAGAAGTCCCGACTTGAATCCGATTGAGCACCTCAGGGACATTCTTGGAAGACAAGTACGATCCCTTCAACCACACCCTGCAACTCTTAACAACCTAGGGAAATGTGGGATAATCTTGAACAAGAGCAGTTAAGTGTGTTAATTTCAAGCATGAACTGTCGTTGTCAAGCTGTCATAACAAGTCGAGGCGGAAACACAGCCCACTGAACCTGTAAACTTACAATTTTTCAGTTTTCGAATTTTGATTTTTTTAATTTTTGTGTTGATTGTTGTTAAATTGCGTTGATTGCTGTTAATTTGGATAAAATATGGTTTACTTAATTGTAAGCATTATCTATGATTAAACGTACTTCATTACATGGAATACTTTAAACAATACTGCGATTGTTAGTTGTGGTGCGTTAATTTCTTGGAAGAATTCAACTAATTCCAAAACTCTTCTTAAATAACTTTATGTTCTTTTTCTAACCGTCTACGGTAGAATGTTATCACGTACAAGACAAAAGAGCGATAATTTGATTTTTTAAATTAAACACTTAACAGTAGTAGTAGTAAACATTACTAAGAAAAAGAAAATTACCTAAGTAGGGTTTGGAAATGCAATTTTTAATCAAGAACAGAAATATTACATTTATTGCAAAATAACAAAATAAACAAAATAATTGTCAGTTGTTTAACAGACGATCTACCTTCGGCTCTCCGTAGCCAAATGTGGTTCTAGTATGACGGCGCGCCATTGCATGCACAACTTGTAACAAACTTTTGCAGGAAAAATTTGGAAATATCTGGATTGGAAATAATGAACCTTATTTATGACTTCCAAAATCTCCTGACTTTTCAATATTGGATTCTTTGTTTGGCACCACAAATGTTAATGTTTCCGTTTTGTATTGAGTGTTGCATTTCCAAAACCTATTTAGCTAATTGCTTTATCTTACTACACTCTGACGAAATTGATGAGTGTGTGAAAATCAATTTATCCTGTGTGGTAGACTTATTATTTTATGTGAATAACCTTGTATATTTTGTATTTTTCCTTGAAAGTTTTGTGAAACAGTTTTTTATTTATTATTGCACATGTTATTTGTGATTAACTAATAATACAAGTAACAACAATCAACAGTACGGAAATGTAAACTATTTCTAGCATGCTTGCAGTTTTTATTACGCCTTGTGTAGTTTTGATAAGGAACATGGGAATGTTCATACAACTAGTATCTCAATTATATCTAATAGTAGAAATGTATTTTCGTTACTATAAATATTTATAAACAGGTATAACTGATAGAATTAATCAGTTAGTTGTTTTCGTCGATAATGATAAGATTATATGTAGGAAATACGTGAATGTATTTTTAAACTGACTTGGATTTGGAAAAATTCATTTAAACGGAAACCGTTGTATCTGTCAAGGTCATTGTGCGTTTGACTTTGTTTCCCTACATAATGACGCGAGTGAAAGAACTCTAGTTCTGAAGAAGTATTTCAATTTCTGTCTACAAGGAAAATTTTTGTTAATATTGCATTCTTAATCTAGGAGTTGGTTGTTTGCCGAGTTACATTACACAATAAACAACGCGTTTTTATGAATTGTCAACAACGATAATTAGAATACGAGCTATTTAGTTTAAAAAGAAGCAACACATTCATAGCTATGAATTAGATATCCGTCCTTCTCAAATAAATAATGAAGAGTGAAGGCAGTGACGTAGGTAAAAGAGAAACCAGTCCGCGTCGTATCTTTGAGTGTTAACGAACTACAACACTAAATTTATTTAATTGTGCTAGATTTAACCTTGACTGTATGTATTTGTTTAGTTTTCATTAAACTTGTTGTTTACGTTAAATTAAACTCTATTAAATGAGATACTTACGAAATGATGAAGGTAAAAATAAACCACCCGCACGTAACTCCTGGCCAATAGTAAATTTTAAAATAACTGAAGACGTTCATGGTTAATTCCATACACTACTTTCAAGCAACAGTGTTGCTTTCAAACTGAAGCACGTAACTGGAATACACACTTATCACAGTATTGTTACGATATTTAATCGAGTTTTTATAGATGATACAATTGAATTGTCGAATAAAAATTGTCTGCAATAACTATAATTCATTAATACGGTTTGGTAGATAGGAACATATGATAAAGAAACCTGACACAAAGCGATAGTACACAATAGATATTTGTTAAGTGCAAATCGTTTAAATATAAACAACATAAACTTGCTACAAATGCTTTTATGCGTTAGCGGCAATTAACTTGAAATATTAATAGAATTATGGATCTCCTCAATACTTCGCTCTTGGCGTTCTTCAATATTAATGGATTTGTCCTGACTATTGGCGTTCTTGTATTTGTAAATGCCTTTTTTGCAAAAAAACGAATGTTGGAAATACTCCATTGAGCTAGAATTCATGTGACAACTTTTGTACACATAAGTGTAGGACCTTCTATGTTTGCGGTGTCTGCATGTAGAAAGTCTCAACGTCAATGTATAAATAATAAATATAGAACCACTATTTTAAATGATTATTTGCGATTAATTTTTGCTTAAGTGCAGGATTAATTATTGTACGGATTATTAAGCTAAGGCACAGGGTTTTAATATATGGCTTACAAAAAAAGGTGTATATTATGACTTTGAATATTTTTAATTACACAACTGTTATCTCTAATGATTATTGACAGTTAAAAAGATATAAATCAGAAGACTTCCGGTTTGGAAACCTTAGTCTAGCGCGTGCCTATAGCTAGATTCTTACTACTGTGGCGGACCGCATTTGCGATTTTGTTTATATTCTCACAGACAGTTGACTTTTGGGACATTATGTTCATAATTTTCATTTTTAATCTATACTCGCATAAATATTTCATGTTGAATGTAACTGCTAATGAATTTTAGTTGGCGTTTGGAAATCACCCCTCATTGATTCTGGGAACGGCCGTTCCTTAACGGTAAGGGGCAACTGGACGCTGCCAACTGGGCGAATAGAAAAAGGAAAAAGGAGTCTGGTTTATAGAATAAAGCGAAAAGAAGTTAAGTGTTCTACAGAACAGCAACTTTCAAAATTTGGATTTTATTTCCCTGAATTTTTTCCTGTGGATTTAATTTAGTATTGTTTATCTTAGGGTGTGGCTTTATTCTTTTTTAATTTAAATATTAGTTTTGGGCTGGCGCCGAGTTGGCTTGACGACCAGTTGGCTTGATGCCGAGTCGGGCGGCGTCCAGTCGGCGGCGCCCAGTTGTACCAGACCCGTTCCTTAACACGGGTTTATTTTTTTGTAAAGGGTCTGTCTTTTACGAGTAGACCTAATTTATAAGGTCTACGATCAGAAAATAAACATTAACTTTCATAGACCACGAATGGCATTGTAAGACACTACCTACTCGATAGTTGAATTTTATATTTCCATATTTAAAACCATTCCTTTTCAGCGTTTCCTTTCAGCTATTTATTTCAGGTCTTTCAATAATAATATGACTTTGACTTAGTTGATCTCAAGTCTGTAGCGCGGTTTATTACTGTGCTAAAGGTTTGGTTTAGTTTAGCCCACAACATTTCTAAATTATTACTTTTTTTTGTTGAATACCCTCATGGGTGACATTCTACACATAGACGTGTTAACTAAACACTAAATTATGGGAGTTATTTATTTCGTTTGGTCCTTCAGATTTTTAATGGACAATTAACTTATTTTCTCACGATCCAGCACCCGTTTTTGGCCCATAAAAGCAGAATTAAGTTGTTATGAGATTATTCTTGATCTTAACGTCAAGAAACACAGTTCCTTTACAGGTTTCCTTAACCCTTCACCTGCCAGCGCTTTGAGGTATCTCAGCAGCTTACGGCATCCCTTGATGATTGCACTTTGAGGTATCTCAGCTGCAGCTTCAAGTTCCGTTAACCCTGCACCTGCCAGTGCTTTGAGGTATCTTAGCAGCTTACGGCTTCCCTAGACAATTGCGCTTTGAGGTATCTCAGCTGTAGCGTTAAGTTTCCTTAACCCTTCACCTGCCAGCGCTCTGAGGTATCTCAGCAGCTTACGGTTTCCCTTGACGATTGCGTTTTGAGGTATCTCAGCTGCAGCGTCAAATTTCCTTAATCCTTCACCTGCTAGCGCTTTGAGGTATCTAAGCAGCTTACGGCTTCTCTTGACGATTACACTTTGGGGTTTCTCAACTGCAGCGTCAAGTTCCATTGACCATTCACCTGCTTAGCGCTTTGAGGTATCTCAGCAGCTTTCGGGCCTCCCTTGATAATTGCGCTTCGAGGTATCTCAGCTGCAGCTTCAAGTTCCTTAATCATTCACCTTGCACCTTCAGAAAACCACTCTGCACACAGGCCTATAACTTCATCGTTATTATTTTGTTTTACTGAGCAAATAGTTAATAAATTTCCAAAGAAAATCGTTTTACTTGAGATTGCATCTCGCTACCCTGGCTAAGATTTCCTGCAGTTTCCTAGTCTGAACAGATGAATACATGGGGTAGTTAAATTGCACTGTCTGCAGTTGATATTTACGTTAATAAAAGTATTAAACCTCTCTGGTGTTTTATTTCACGCATTTAGCTAAACTACTCTAGATCCGAACCCAAGACGATCACGACGAATAACAGGTAAAAACAACACAAGGGTCCTTAACGTTACACTACTAGGCTATTGCCTTAACGAAAAGTTGGTGTCGTAAGCGGGTAATCAACATATTTATAACCTTAGTTGCGCGTAATAATTAATTGTTTTGCTTTGTTTTTTGTACATTTTCAATTAAATATCAGGTGATGTAAAATTCGATTTCTTTCCGTTGTCAACTAATTCTTCATGTTAAACTTATATTGATCTCATAAACTCTGTAGATAACTATTGTCTTTATTATACTTCTTGTATTATTCAACATCTTCTTATGTCTTTCTCTTCTTACAAATATTGATAGAAATATCCCAAGTTCGAGTAGTAAAATAATGTTTTAAAAACATGAATGTGTTGCCTGTTAGTTAGATATAAATTCATTATAGAAAATATTATTTCCTTAGATGCATTTGAAGCTGGTAAGTAGCGACATCTTACATGGTTGACCAGCAGTTATTTCAACGTTTTCCTATTTTTTAAGTTCACTCTGGTGTAAAATCGCTCTAAAATAGTACTGTATCATAAACATTCAAATTGCGTTTCTTTGTTATTATAAAACAAGATTGGACGTAAAAAAACTTTTGGACGGGGTGTTACTGTTCTTAATCCGTGTAAATTTAAAGTCGACTGTTACATAACTTAATGGTAGAGTCTGATGGTCCGTTATGTTTCCAGTACCTAAACGGGATAGTGCACTTTCTCAAACAGCAAGCGATACCAGAAGATGTTAATGATCTTACTGACATCTGCACAAATTTTATATGATCTTCGGCTTAAGTTTTGGAAGAGAGGGGGAGTGAGGCGAGAGATAAGAAAGGAGGAAGATATATATTTATTAAATATATTATTGTCTCACGAAACACATCCTCAGTTTCACATTTAATTTAATTTATTTTTATTAATTTTGAAGAGGAATATAAATGTTATGTTTCTTTAATCCGATTTACTTACTTAGTCTATCAATAATATACAATGCGTTTTACAACTCAATTTCTATTGCTTAAAAGCATATACATATGATCCATTTGAAATCGATGTTTACACGTTTACAAGTTTAAATACAAACACAAGAGAGTTGCAAGCAGGTATTAAAACATTAAAAAATATGTTGCTAATAAAAATGTCCGTTATACATTTAAT
>JABXWE010042639.1:0-11454 GCA_014611495.1 Limonius californicus | reverse complement strand
TGGGCGATTGTTTTTATCATTCTTGGTACTATAACATTCAAATTAGATGTCCTTCTAATGTACGAAAAAAGAAAAGAATGTCGGTGTTTAAAATAAAAACTACAATATTGTTTACATATGCTAAAATTGTTTTCAGACTGAACAACTCTGCAGGAGAAGAAAATTCTGATTAATTAATATAGGTAACTTGAAATAGGTAATTATTAACAGTTATTATAAACTCATCAAAGATTGATAAAATCTGTAAATAATAGGAAAAACTAATTATTTTAAAAACAAGAAGTGCAGAAAAGAATTGCTGCCCTTTTTTTATGATTTTACTAATGCTTCTATCCGCATTTAGTTATACAGTTTTAAAAACTCACTAATACCGTAGACTAATAAATTAGTCTACGCTAATACGTATTTAGCTGTTTAATAATTATAATTAGGGAGTTTGTGATTCTGACAATTACATTTGTTAAAACTGTTTTCAGATCGGATAGCACTGCGGGGGAAGAAAATTTTAATAAATCTACTATATAACGTTGAATAACCTATTTACCATTATTAAGATAACCTGTAAAGGTTTGAAAAATCAAACATAATTTTCTGCATTGTATACAAATCTGTACGCAAATATTTCATTTTTAAAACCACAGGAAACCCAATTATTTTAAAAACAAGAAGTAAAGAAAAGGAAGGTCGGTTCTTTTGGGTAATTTTACTAATCCTTTTATTTGAATTTTGTAACGTCATACACTTTTGAAGATACTGGATGATGTATGTCTAGTTGCATTATTCAAAAAAATCCAAGGGCCGGTTGAGAAATTTTTTGTCACTCCTTATACGCCTTAATGACCAGAGCGCGGAAAAATATGCATTTGCATTTAATTTAGCTTACATGTAGGGCAATGATTTTCGACATGTATACGAATTAGGTTCTAGGAAATCCATTTTTCAAAGTTTTAATTCGCATATATTTCCATATTTCAAGAATGTAGTGCATCTTTGCATATATGTGCATATTTAATTGTTTTACGACATACATAATGCATATAATTAAAATTTTTTAAAATATAGTAAAAAATTTTAAGTTCTGGGGTATTGAATTTATGTCTGGAAATTTCGTAATATCCTCTCAACCTTTATTTTACGACTCTTGTTCTAGAAAATAAAGCAGCTTATTGAAGGGATTTTCCAAAGTGGCACATTTTAACAATTCTCCAGGTAACTAACTATCTTTTACCCTTTCATCTTTGGTTTTATGACTACAGAGATAACAATTATTACCTATGCATACAATTTACAAAAACCAGTAGAATGTTGTTCCCTTGCTTTCTTTTATTATTCAATTGTTGTAAATTAGTGAACAGTTTAACAGAGTTATTTGGTCTTCTGTGCATTTACAGCTGGTTGTGGTACATTAAAAATGCCTAAAATTGGAAAATCAACTACTGATCACTGTCGATTGTGGATAAAAGAAGACAATGAACTAGAAACGGACAAACAAATTATTTTTTTTTTCGAGCGTGTTCTAAGAAGGTGAAGTTTTTTCCTGCAGTAAACTTTATTGAATTTGTTGTCGTCTAGCTATACTGTTTTGTTATTTTTATCAAAATTCCGAATTCCATTCGTTACTCTAATCATTCTCTGACATTAAAAATGTCTGTTTGTATTTGGCAGATACCATGCTCAAAGAAGTACCAAGTGGATTAGCATGTATCTACAGCACTTCACAAGGAAAACATTAAACGGGCTTCCTCTAAAACACAACGGTTAATTACTACTTCGTTTGCTACTGGAACACCAGATTTTGATAACTTCAATGCTGATTTGTGTTACGCTTTAGTGGCTTCTAATATTCCATTAAAAAAGTTGGATAGTTTACCCTTTAAACAATTTTTGTCGAAATACTGTGACAAACATATTCCTAGCCAATCTATATCACGTAAGAAATATATTGATATTCTTCATGAAAAGACTATGAACGAAATCAAAACTAAAATAGCAGGCAATATGTTTTGGATAGCCGCTGATGAAACTACAGACGCCAAGGGACGTTATGTGACAAATTTAATTATTGGAATATTAGAAGATACCGTTCCAGAACCGTTTCTGCACAGTGTTAAACGATCAGATAAAACAAATAATTTAACAATAGCCAGGTTTGTAAACGGCAGCTTGTCAAATTTGTTTCTAGCGGAACAGATACCTACCGAAAATTTACTTTTAATGTTATCCGATGCTGCGTCGTATATGGTGAAGGCGGGTAACTCTTTAAAAATATTTTTTCCTAATTTAATCCTACTTGACCTGCTTAGCTCATGATATTAACAGGCTGGGGGAAACTATTCGCGAACACTATAAAACTGTAAATCGCCTGATATCAAATATGAAAAAATTGTTTATTAAAGCTCCGTTAAGGGTTCAAAGATACAAAGAACGTTTTCCAAATCTTCCATTGCCCCCAGAACCTGTGATTACCAAATGAGGTACGCAGTCATATTTTAGGCAGAACATTTTCAAGATCTTAAAAAGTTTATAACAGATTTTGAAGCAGATTGTGCTGCGATGAACGAATGTAAAAAACTATTTTTTGACAAACATTTTTCATGTTTTGTTCCTGTAATAAAAAATTTACAAACCATTAGTTTGCCTTTAACGGAATCCCTACATATGGTAGAAGAATAGCAAGAAAAATGTAAAGCAAGCAGTACCCTCTGAAACCGGTAAAACCATAACACAAAAATTTTCTTCTGTTCTAAAAAACAATCCCGGTTACGAACAAATCAAACACGTATATGAAGTTCTTAATGGATCTAAAATTTCGAATGAAGCTGTAAATATTGATCCATTGCTTGTAAGCAAATTGAAATACTCGGCAATTACATCATATGATGTTGAGCGCTCATTTTCTGCTTATAAAAATGTATTAAGCGATAGGCGCCAATCTTTCTTAATGGAGAATATGGAAAAATATTTAATTGTTTATTGTTTCAGTCGATAATTAAAATGTAATTTAAATAATGTTTTTTTTGCGTTTTTAATTTATCCGTAGTTTATAAACCTATTCTATACTGCTATTTATTTAGGAAATAAACTATTAATGTTTAAACGTCTCTTTTTTTATACCTATATTTTTTAGGAGTGTTAATTTTTTAATATGTAATTTGTGTATATTGCATATATTTCATTTAAATTGCATATTAAGCGAATATTTAAGCCATTTTATTGTGCATCCGCGCCCTAATGTCCACGCGCCCTAACGGTCGGCGCCCTAACGGCCGGCGCCCTAACGGTCGGCGCCTTAATGTCCACGCGCCCTACCGGTCCGCGCACTAACGTCCACGCGCCCTAACGGCGGCGCCCTAACGGCGGCGCCCTAACGGCGCCGCCCTAACGGCCGCGCCCTAACGGCCGCGCCCTAATGTCCGCCTCCGATCCTGCATAATATTGGGGTTTGGTTCCAGAAAGATGATCAAGGGAAAATAATAAACTTAGTAGAGTAAAGAACCAACCAAGACAGTTTAAAATGGATAAAAATTAAAATAAAAATATGAGCATTCTTAATAGCATACTTAACCACATCACTAAATAAAACCACATAAGATAACGGAAGAATCCGAGGATAAACTTTATATACAAGAAAATAAGATCTTAAAGGTTATTTTTCTTCTTCTTCTGTGTATAGGCCAATGGTCTGTTAATTACCTAGAATGATACGTATGCCGGGTGGAAGGCTAACCTAACCCGTCGAACAGAGAAGTGAAGTTCCACTACACGGTTTACGATGGTCAAATATGATAACCGGGACCGACGGCTTTACGTGTCCTCCGAATCACGATCGGTTGCGTATGCCACTATATTGGTCCACCCATCCGGTTACTAACCAGCGCTAATAGTTCTGCACTACGAATACCGTTTAACCAGCATCCGCAGTGCTTCGTTATGGAACCGATAGATATAAAGGTTATTAAGAAAGTGGCATGCAATAGAAAGGACGACATAGCTCAGTGCATATAGTTACGGGTTGACTCAACATGTCCCGAGTTCGATTTCTGGGAACCAACATGTACTTAGGTGGTTTTTTAGAAGGTCTCTAGATCGACTCAGCCTTAAATGTGTACCTTCAGGTATACATAAATGGTTGAGGCGTTAAAGAGCCAATGCAATTTGTTTTTGGTACTAAAAAAAATTATTTCAATGATAAAAAGGACCTGCTGTTCAAGATTGGATACGCACGCAGCCCTTCCAAAAAGGCATTAGAAAGCTTTCAGTGTATCGACTGGGAGGCTACATCGAGAAGTAGGAGAGAGTAGTACATAGTGGTCCATTGTTAATATTTCCCGCTTAGCTCGTTCCAGCCAATTTGAATCACTTAGGTTCAGTGACCTTTGCGAAAGTCCGAATACAAAATGGTGGAGATTCCTGTCAATCTGTCACATCATGTATTAAATTAGTTGGTTTTCGACTTTAAAAGTTATTTTTGTGGGAATTTGTGGTTGAATATTCAAGAGGTGATTGTACCGATTTGTTATTTCATTTATTCATCCTGTTACGTAATTATTGAGCTATGAAAATGAGCTATCTAATGTTGTTTTGATTAATAATGTGCTGTGTGTTGGTCTATAAATCATTGCCATGTGAAAAGTACACAGTGGTACAGCATGTTATGGTACACAGTGGGATTGTCCCACTGTGTACTCATATGTTTGCTGTAAAATTACCTAACCCAGTACCTGTGTTTTCACCCAGCTATCAAGACTTTTAAAATTTTAGATGCCACGAAAACCAAAAGAACGTAAGATTGCCAATTTCATGGCAGAAGATATGAAATAGAGTGTTTCCAAAGGAAGAGGAACTTACCCTCAAAGAATACATTGCAACATGCTCAAAGATGGCATATGGACTCAGTACGAAAATGCTAAAAGAGCTGGCGTTTGAATTAGCCACTGCTAATAAAAAGAAGATACCAAAGTTATGGACAGCATCTAAAAGCGCAGGCAATGACTGGCTTCGTTCGTTTCTCAAGAGAAACAATCTATTGATTCGACAGCTAGAAGGCTGCAGCTTGTCTCGGATGACGTCGTTTAATCGACACAACGTTTCAATGTTTTTTGAAAATTTGAAGGATGTGTTGAAGAAAAATACTAAGCTGATGGACCCCTCCAGAATCTACAACTTGGACGAGACCGGCACAACCACTGTTCAGAACCCCAAACGAGTAATTGTAGAGAAAGGAATAAAACAAGTAAGTTCCTGCACAAGCGGAGAACGAGGTGTCCTGGTGACCACTTGCGCAATCATCTGTGCTACAGGAATTTTTCTTCCGTCAGCAATGGTTTTCCCCCGAAAATACTTTAAGCAACACATGTTAGCGGGAGCACCTCCTGGCACATTAGGGTTGGCCAATCCTTCGGGTTGGATGACCACAGAACCGTTTCCTGAAGTACTCGACCGCTTCATCAACCTTTCTTACAGCACAAAGGAAAATCCATCACTGCTCTTATTTGACAACCTCGAAGCTCACGTGTCCAGCTTCCAGCTTTGTCTCCCCCAGGCACTACGCGGATATCCTAAAGCGGCAGCAAGAAAAACGCAACGAAAGGAGACTCGAAAAAAGAAATCAGCAGTCATCACCAGCTCGCCAATTAAAAACGAGTTGAAGAGAAAACATGATGAGAAACATATGAAAAAGGTTAAAACAACCAAAAGAAAAATCTTCATGGAACAGGAAACTTCTGGGGAGGAAGAAGAAATGATCGTAGAGGCAAGTGATGACGATGGCGAACTATCTGACTGGGTTCCTTCTTGTTCTGAATCAGGCGTGGACGAGGAAGACTTTTTTGATGAAAACCCAAACCCTACCATTGGATGCTGGGTTTTGGTGGAGTTTGAAGGGAGGAAGAAGTGTAAACTGTTTTACATGGGACAGGTAACAGATATCCAAGGAAATGAAATCGTAGTCAACTTCCTAAAAAGAGGAAAGAAGCAACACGCTTTTCCGGATGTTAAGGGCGAGGCTGTCGTCAGCATTTCAAAGGTGAAAAACATTTATCTCCACCAGATATTCGAAGAGGTCATTTCCAATTCAAACTTAATATCCCCAGTTCTTTAAATTTAGTGTAATATTAAACCTTCTGTTCTTAGTAACTGTATTTTTAATATCTTACTTTTTAAATGGTAAAATAAACGCATTTTGTTCTTTATAGTTGTGTTTTTAATTATAAAACCCCCAAAATCCACATTTTCCTGACTGTCCCACTGTTGACTTCATCATGTCCCACTGTGCACCACTCTAAGTCCACAGTGGGACACTTGTAAGGTTTTAAGAAAAAATAATTCATAATTAAAGTAAAGTAATTAACGACACACTAATTTTTTGAGTAGTGTAGAAAAGAAGTCTATACATTTTAACTTTAAAATGGGTCGGCTCAAATCAAAAACAAATCGGGAAAAGAAATTATGTTTTTTTGTCTCACCGTGTACTACCCTCCCCTAATATATTTTTCATCATTGTAGTAATGCAATGCCCTTCATATAAATAAACTTCTGTTTAAATTTGAACACTGCTCGTATTTATAATCTGTAGGGAAGCATCTGTAGATATACTATACTATATTTGGGTATGCATGCATGCTAATAGTTAAGTCAGCGAACTGATTTAGTAGGTTCTCGATGAAACAAATCGTCACATCACATCACACATCAAACAATTTCTTCCTTGGATTATTTACTTTGAGAGATATTTGGAAGTGGTGAATTTGTAAAAACGGTTTTAATAATTATTAGAATTGGGCTATTTTAAACGATTTGAATGTTCACGTTCTTTCTGCAATCGGGATTTTCTTCTATCTAACTGCTTCAGGAAGAAAAATCATTTGCGTTCGACTAATAACTTTGTGGCATGTATAATGAAGTGTCATTAATTTTATGCCGATCTTAGACGTCAGCCTATGAATAGAACATGCAAATAAGTGCCCTCTAAAGAAATTATTCTATTTATTTATGGCATCTTGGTTTAATTGATCCAGTTGACCAAAATATGAGTTAATTAAAGCAAATGAGGAAACATTTTTAGTAATTTATGAGTTGCTTTTTAATGTAAAGCAACATATGATTACTTTTTTTGACAATTTATTTAATGACGACTACAGAAACGGTACTGAATGAACTGCCTGGAAATCGTTTATGTTATAATATCTGCTAATTATTAATAATTAAATGATTTTATTTAAACCTATTATGCTATTCAGATTTCAGTTCAGTACATGCTGAACTGTTTCGAAAATACTAAAAATAGAATATCTTAAATATAACTAGATACCTCCTCCATAATAATGTCAATCATAAAACCCCGTGCAAACTGTATTTACAAATAATATTTTATTCATAGTCTAGTCCAGAGCTTGTCAAACTTCTGATCCCACACATTTGTTTTTGGAAACAGTTTATTTGCAATACAAAACAAATAAAACCTTTTATCCTACGCTGTGATATTTTATTGAAGTACATTTTGGACTTCACGACAGTGTTATCCTTTTGCATCTTCATAGGTGCCGCGACCTTCCAGTTGAGTACTTCTGGCTTCTAGTCTGTAACATTTTGTTTCCTGTTTTCGCCTGAATGCACTTGCGTAAGTAAAGACGGCAATACGGCAACAATGGGATATATAAAGCTACTGCTTGCTTAAAACTTCCTCATTACCCGAGCTTATCTTCATTCTCTATTCTACATTAACAAAGTAAGTTGTATTGTTCATTTCTTAAAATATTTTCGGCAGGATTCCGTAACAGTTAGTAGATGTTACTAGCAAATTTAGGGTTGGATCCATATTACCATTAAGTCGAAGGCTTTCGCGTAGCAAATGAAAGTTAATACAACAAGGTTATTGCATGGTATACTTTTTTTCTATTCTGCTCTTAATTTTTCGTAAATTATGATTCGTGTGAAATCTGGAACTCTTCTTCTCCTGCGATCGATATCAATCTAGTATTAATGTTAACCGTTTATGAAAAATTTTTTGGTAATTTACTTAGGTAAGACTTATAGACATATAACAATTCATATTTGTGATATCGCTTTCTTTGTGTTTATAATTATTCATATGTATATATATATACACACACACCCACATATATATATATATATATATAAAAATTATGTCGGTATTTCAAACAACAGTCTTTCTTCAGAGCTCCACAACGCTTTGGTAGAGTAGCAGGTGCAGCTGCTACTTTTGTTAGGGTTGGTCTGCATAATAAGGAAGGTAGTGTGGCCGGCATTACGCCTCAACCATGTATGTTTACCTGAAGGTACACATTTAAGGCTTGTATTTAGTCAGTAAAATTTCTTCGCTGGAATTTTTGAAAACGCCTACGAAGTATGCAACCGGGTTAGCTGCAGCAATAGTCATTTGTTGCTTTCCTAGAAGGTTTAGTAATCCCCAGTAATCCGGTAAACATCCACTGACGTCATCCCTTTAAAATGAGCTATTCCTTGGAAAATAACTTATTTCTGTATTGTAATTACTTGCAGAAGGTGTTGGATGATGATTTGTGCATCTTTAACATCTAGTTTATACTTTGATAATTGCAACAATTCTTTTTAGAATTTAAATTTGTGTGGCTATTGTGAATAGTGTAAGCCGAATAAAGTTGTGTGGTTTATACTATAGTACCTGCGTTTTGTAGTTTATACCACCAATTTTAAGTTATTTTTCGTTTCTGCGTTTGATTTTTGGTTTTCAATTTATTTTCCGTTTCTGTCTTTGATTTTTGGTTGAAAAGTGTATTTTCCTTTTCTGTGTTGGATTTTTAATTTATTTACCGTTTCTGCGATAGTATTGCTTTTTAAGTTACTTTTCCGTTTCTGCATTTGATTTTTGCTTTTTAAGCTCCTTTTCCGTTTCTGCATTTGATTTTTAATTCATAAGTTACTTTTCCGTTCCGTTGTTGGCTTTTTAATTTATTTACCGTTTCTACGTTTGATGTTCGGTTTTTTATTTATTTCCGTTTGTGGTATTGTTTTTTAATTTATTTTCAGGTTGTGGATTTAATTTATTTACCGTTCCTGTGAGTCGGTCTAGAGAACTTCTAAAAAATCACCTAAGTATATGTTGGTTCCCAGAAATCGAACTCGGGACATGCTGAGTCGCAACCCGTAGCTATATGCACTGAGCTATGTGGTCTCTTTCTATTAAATGTCATTTCTTAATAAACTTTATATCTATCGGTTCCATAGCGAAGCACTGCGGATGCTGGTTAAACGGTATTCGTAGTGGGACCTGGACACTTCGTCGACTGCCCACAACGTCGACCGTGCCCATAACGTCGACCCGTGTCCACAACGTCGACCGAGCTTGTTGGCCCACTACGCCGACCAGGCCCACATCATCGACCATTGCACAGTGGACACAACGTCGACCGTGCCCATAATGTCGACCGAGCTTGTTGGCCCACTACGCCGACCAGGCCCACAACGTCGACCGTGCCCATAACGTCGACCGAGCTTGTTGGCCCACTACGCCGACGAGGTCCACATCGTCGACCATTTCACGGTGGACACAACGTCGACCGTGCCCATAACGTCGACCGATACAAAACGACGCTATATAAACCCCGACGATAACGTCGCTAACGAAACTGTCCGAAAACACTACGATCTTACTATGTTACATAGTGTTCTCTTCTATGCAACGGGGACACTACGCCGACCGCGACCATAACGTCGACTCATCTGAAGGGACACTTCGCCGACCGTGACCATAACGCCGACTCATCTGAAGGGACACTACGCCGACCCGGACCATAACGTCGACCCACCTTGGGGGACACTACCCCGACCTTGACCATAACACTTTGCCCATGTGACACATACAGGGTGTTTTGAAAAACATGGGCCCCCGTTCAGAGGTAGATTCCTCAGCTAAAAATAGGACGGAAACTTCGTATAAACATGTGTCAGTAACAGCTTAATGTTCGAGATACAGGGTGCTGAAATTTAATTTTTATTTTAAGTTGTATTGATTTTTCCCGAACAGACTGGAGGGAAATTGATGAAATTTTCAGGGTAAGTATTACTGAATTATTGAAGACTAGGCATATTTCATATCTTTAAACATGGCATGTCAGTGGCGTAGAAACCGAATACTGAGCCCCATTTTACAAAAATAATTGATAAGCCCCTGGCATATTTCAAAATTCTGTTTAGATTCTTGAAATCTGCATTAAACGTTTGATAAAAAGTATACTCGTGTAAAATTTTTGATTGGAGTAGCCGCGCATTGCGCTTACACAACGCGACCTTATTTGCAATGGGTGATTTGGAACACATTGGCCCCCGCTCAAACAATTTCAGAAACGACTTGCAGTATTCTATGGAAAAATTCTCATGCCTTATAACCCTGCGATAGCTCATTATTTAGGCTATAATTAAAAATTTCAAAAATGCCACCAAGGGTACGTACGTGCGGGTAACTGGCTCAATTTGTGTCTAAAAATACAAATGCAGGCCACTGTTTAATTTCTGATTTGGGTTTTGAAAGCCTTGTTGCAATCTCAATAAAAACTGTCTCTTCAAATTTTTATGTTCAAATAGCCGCACTTCAATTTTTTTTTGGAAATAAAATTTGAAACTTGAAAAATTAATTTATTAAATTAAAAACAAAGTCGACATAATGAAAACTTACAGTAAATGTTGGAAATGGCCACCTACAACTTCAATGTAGGCCTTGAATCTGCGATATAGGGAAGTTCTAACCCGATTGCATAAATCAAGATTTTGTTTTATTTCTCGGAAGGCATCTTGCATGTATACATTGCAGCAGCCGATTTATTGTACCCGCTGGCAAGCGCGGTGCATTTGTAAATTCGAAATGAAAACGCTAATTCAATCAAAATTACTGGAATACAAAAAATAAGTAAAAAACTATCAAAATTAACATATCTATATATGTATACCTATTTAAAATGTGCGGCATTGCTACCCGTGCATTTAAAGTCAGGCATGTTCAATTAAAAGCATACTTTTTTTCGGGGCCCAACGTGTATTGTTTGTATCACAAGCAGCACCCACACAAAACATTCGAAAAGTACTAATGTACCAAGCAGTTACATAATGCTTTATTTCGAACAATAAACGAAAACACTCATTATGATAATAAACCAGAATAAACTTTTGGTATAATTTATTTTTTTAAATATTGCTAAATATAGTACATGGTTACATATGAACAACTCTCACGTATTGTTCAATAGGAATTCTGTGCGCAGGACAAATCGAGTGATCGATGACTGTATCGTAGGCTAGATCCTCGGGGGTTGGTGGGATGTCGTTCAGTCTTTGGCGCATTGCCGTGCATGCATCGCATAAACCAAAGTGCTTGCATGGCAATAGCACGGTAGTCGGAGGCGATGTCAGGCAAATCATGCACATAGATGTATGGTTTTCCTCTCTTCTATTGGCATCGTT
>JABXWE010042638.1:0-20057 GCA_014611495.1 Limonius californicus | reverse complement strand
AGGCAACCTATATCACGTAAGAAATATATTGATATTCTTCATGAAAAGACTATGAACGAAATCAAAACTAAAATAGCAGGCAATATGTTTTGGATAGCCGCTGATGAAACTACAGACGCCAAGGGACGTTATGTGACAAATTTAATTATTGGAATATTAGAAGATACCGTTCCAGAACCGTTTCTGCACAGTGTTAAACGATCAGATAAAACAAATAATTTAACAATAGCCAGGTTTGTAAACGGCAGCTTGTCAAATTTGTTTCTACCGGAACAGATACCTACCGAAAATTTACTTTTAATGTTATCCGATGCTGCATCGTATATGGTGAAAGCGGGTAACTCTTTAAAAATATTTTTTCCAAATTTAATCTACTTGACCTGCATAGCTCATGATATTAACAGGGTGGGGGAAACTATTCGCGAACACTATAAAACTGTAAATAGCCTGATATCAAATATGAAAAAATTGTTTATTAAAGCTCCGTTAGGGCTTCAAAGATACAAAGAACGTTTTCCAAATCTTCCATTGCCCCAGAACCTGTAATTACCAGATGAGGTACGCAGTCATGTTTTATGCAGAACATTTTCAAGATCTTAAAAAGTTTATAACAGATTTTGAAGCAGATTGTGCTGCGATAAACGAATGTAAAAAACTATTTTTGGAGAAACATTTTTCATGTTTTGTTCCGGTAATAAAAAATTTACATTAATTTACATTAAAAACCATTAGTTTGCCTTTAACGGAATCCCTACATATGGTAGAAGAATTGCAAGAAAAGTGTAAAGCAATCAGTACCCTCTGAAACCGGTAAAATCATAACACAAAAATTTTCTTCTGTTCTAAAAAACAATCCCGGTTACGAACAAATCAAACACATATATGAAGTTCTTAATGGATCTAAAATTTCGAATGAAGCTGTAAATATTGATCCATTGCTTGTAAGCAAATTGAAATACTCGCCAATTACATCATGTGATGTTGAGCGCTCATTTTCTGCTTATAAAAATGTATTAAGCGATAGGCGCCCATCTTTCTTAATGGAGAATATGGAAAAATATTTAATTGTCTACTGTTTCAGTCGATAATTAAAATGCAATTTAAATAATGTTTTTTTTTGCGTTTTTAATTTATCTGTAGTTTATAAACCTATTCTATACTGCTATTTATTTAGAAAATAAACTATTAATGTTTAAACGTCTCTTTTTTTATATGTATCTATATTTTTTAGGAGTGTACATTTTTTAATATTTAATTTGTGTATATTGCATATATTTCATTTAAACTGCATATTAAGCGAATATTTAAACCATTTTATTGTGCATCCGCGCCCTAATGTCCACGCGCCCTAACGGTCGGCGCCCTAACGGCCGGCGCCCTAACGGTCGGCGCCCTAATGTCCACGCGCCCTACCGGTCCGCGCCCTAACGTCCACGCGCCCTAACGGCGGCGCCCTAACGGCGGCGCCCTAACGGCGGCGCCCTAACGGCCGCGCCCTAATGTCCGGCTCCGACCACAAGTAAGACTTGGAAACTACTGAAAATTTTATACTAACGGCAGCTTCAAATACTCACCATATACTTAGCTGTCCTAGAAAGTCCCAGTCACACGAACCAAATATCAATTAGTATATTATCAATAACATTTCAGAGAAAACGATTTCACTGTCTAAAACCTAAGCAAAATTGGCAAAATGAGATATTATCAGTTTGCAATTAGGGTTTCCAGGTAAAAAACGAATTTGCACGTCATTAGGATATTAGATAAGCCTAATCCCACGACGGCGCGCTAATGTCTAGTACGGATTAAGGGACCTTTCATTAGCCAGGTAAGAAAATTTAACCGCGCTGGTGACCGATCACCAAATTCCCCTATTTCCTCAAAAATACCTGGGAACCTACTTTCTATTCCCAAAATAGACATCTTCCCTGTGGATTTAATTGGATGTATTCCTAAAGAATCAGATTCTTTATCTTTGCTTCCAAACTGCAAGATTCTAACCCCACAATTCCTGAACGACCCAAAATTGGTATTTTACATTCTCAATGACATCCTGTTGACATTGTTGACAAGGCAGACAATATCTTGCCGAAGGTTTATAAATCACAATCATCCGTACCTGATAGGTATGTTTGTTTTTGTGCTTTGTAAATTACTTAACCGAGTGGTGTCTAATAAACGATCTGGCACGCAGTTAATATTAGCTCCAGCGTCTGTCAGTTCTTTTATACCTATTTCTACGTACCATGCACCGCTACCTAACGGATTGTGGATGGAACTTCCAACAAGCCCCATGTAGGGGAGGGTGATAAAGTGAGATTACGGGGCAAAGCAAATTATTTGAAAACGTAAATAATAGCACGCAAACTTTTGAACGCACTCAAAAGGAAGCACTCATCGGTTGGCAACAGTATCATGTGTCAAGGTGGCTACTTTGAGCATAATATTCCGAGTGATACTGTTTTAAAGCACTAATGCAGTAAAGGTAGTAAATTTTGCAAAAAATGTTTAAAATTATTTATTAATATAAATTATACAGTTTGAAACATTTTCAAAATTAACTCCAGAGGCTGTTCCCAAGTTAAAGCTGGTTTCTTACACCATGACGTTACTTGTTGAACCCACAGTAACTGAAGAGCTCATTATTTTTGTTGCAATTATTTTCTCTTTTTCTACTGATGTTTCAACTTATCCCTTTGCAACACTGCACACTTCCAGCCGCCATAAAGCTTGATAGTATGCGTATCTGCCCCTGCATCTGCCAATAATGATGCTGATGATCTTGGAAAACAATGTCTTGTATAGTTTGCTGGTTCAGATAATCCTAATGCAGTAGCGATATTCTTTGGAATTCCTCCGATTGTATTCACTCCAACAAGCTGCTGGGTACATTTACCTCCCTTGTAGGTTACAAAACATCGCCTGCGCTTGGTCTGACTGGGGCGCAAATTCTTATATTTTCGAAATAACTCCAAACAACTTATTCCCTGAGTATGTCCTTCTGTTATGGCAAATTCTCGCGTAATTTTAATTTTTGAATTCGGCACAGTGATCCTGTTAAATTCTCCTTCGTCTTGAACGTTTTGTCTCATCAAATTTGTGATCTCCTCGCGTCGACGAGCACCGAATTCAAAGAAATTTATTTGATAAAAACATACAAGGTTTTTTTTTCAACAAATATCAGGTACCCTAAAATAGTGAAATGGAAATAATACACTGCTCAACAAAATTAGGGGAACACTTCTTTAGCAGTGCATAATTTTTCAAAATAAAGACAGACGCAAGTATCAACTTTAGTATATTGTTCTTTTAACATTACTTAACAAGATACAAACAACAAATATGCTTTAATTCAACGGTTTTCTTGAGTATAACCAAACCATCGAGAAGACTACCAAAATCGAAATGTGTTTTATCACTTAAAATGTAATGGAAATTCTGTTAACGCCCGAATACCAAGATTTAGTAGCGCGTGTGCCCTCCATTAGCTTCAATAACAGTCTAGCAACGTCGAGGTATGCTGCGAATAAGACGTCTTAACATGTCTTGTGGAAGATTTCGCCATTCTTCCAGAAGGGCCCCACCCTATCCCTGAAGAGTCTGAAATGCAGCAGGACAGTTCTTAATGCGCCTGTCAAGTAAATCCCAAACGTGTTCGATGGCATTTAAGTCTGGACTCATGGCTGGCCACTCCGTCACTTGGATTTCTTATTCCTGGAGGAAGTTTGTTGTTAAATTAGCGGTATGAACTCTACAATTATCCTGTTGTAGAATGAAGCCATCGCCGAAATTGTTCGCAAATGGCACAACATGCTCTTGAAGAATCGTCTCAATATAAATTTGTGCTTTGAGACGTTAGGGAACGACAACCAAGTCTTTGCGACCGTCTATACTAATGCCACCCCACACCATGACCGATCCATCTCCGAACCGGTCCACTTCCTGTATACATGCGGCACTTTGTCGCTCTCCGGGACGTCTGTAGACTCGTATGCGATCATCCGAACAAGTTAGATAAAACCGCAACTCGTCTGTAAAAAGCACAGACCTCCAATGTCGAAGTTGTCATTGCACATGTTCCTGGGCAAAGTTCAGACAGCTACTTTGTGATTCCTGCTCAAGCGAGGAGCTCGCACAGGCCTACGAGAAGTAATTTTGACTTCTTTGAGTCGTCTTCTAACCGTCTGATAGGAAATTGGCACACCGGTGGCATTTCGGAGTATATTTTGTAGCTCACGAGCAGTAGCAGTTCGTCGGCGAAGACAAGAATTAACATTATACCGGTCGTCCCGAGGGGTAGTTTTTCTTTCACCATCTTGTCTAATTCTTCTGGAATATCTACCCGTCTGTTGGTACCTATGCCAAGCTCTGCAGATAACAGATGGAGTCGACTGGAGCTGGTTTACTACATATCGCATAGATCGACCATGTTCAAACAAAGCAACACCCCTCGCGACTTCAATTTCACTTAAATAACGCATTTTGGACTCGGAAGCATCGAAAAACTCAAAACTGACGGTTTTGCTGTGTCCAATGACTAATTTGATGAGTTTCAGATGTTTGCTTTGTGTTTTGAGACTTTCTTTACATTCTGGCGTCCACGATTAGAACGAGCAAACGAATCACCATAATTCTTTTTGCACTTTGTCAATAAAGGTCTAGAGAATAATATAACAAAAAAAATCCCGCTTCCATCATTTGCTGGAAAACTTATAGGCGCTCAAAAAAGTGTTCCCCTAATTTTGTTGAGCAGTGTATTATTTATAAAAATAGAACTATATTTTTTTATGAAAACAATTGTCTGTTTTAGTACCTAACATCTATACTTCGGCAACCAGCAGACGTACAGACATAGTCATACTGATAATGTTGCGCCAACAGAAACACATGTTGACACACACATATTTAGCTATTTTGTTTTCACTAATGGACAGGATAGTATATGGTCCTTCGTATCGATTTTTGGCTTTATTTCTTACGTGATGTTTTATGAATACTTGTTGGTTTGGTCCCTTTCATTTCTCTTCGCGATAAGAGTTTATTTGTTCTTTTGGAAATTTTCTGGCAAGGTTTTATAAAATGATGTTAATTTGATTCGGTGGATATTAATGTAATCTTCCATGGTGGTGCCGAAGTTTACTATCATAGACTGCGTGTCAATTGAATTAATTTGTATGCGCGATAATGCGCCGGCGTTAGTATTGGCTTTGCCTTTTTGTATAGGTATGACATCGTAGTCAAATTCTTCTAATCTAAGTCTCCATCTGGCGAGTTTAGAATTAGGTTCTTTTAAAGAGTTGAGCCATTGAAGTGGTTTATGATCGGTGCTTATTTTAAATTTTCGTCCATATAGATACAGTCTAAAATATTTGGTTGCCCAAATGATAGCTAATAGTTCTTTTTCGATCGTTGAGTATCGCTGTTTCGACTCGTTTAATGTTCTCGAGGCATATGCTATTGGTAAGTCTTTGCCTATTGGGCCTTGTGAAAGTATAGCTCCTATTGCATAATTGGAGGCGTCTGTTGTGAGATTGAATTCTTTAGTAAAATCTGGATATTGAAGTATAGGTTTATTGGTTAAAATTGTTTTACATTTTTCAAAGGTTTCTTTATATTCGGGTGATAATATAACAGTAGCTCCTTTCTTTAAACATTTGGTAAGGGGTTTTGTTTGTTTTGCGAAGTCCTTTATAAATTTTCGGTAATATCCTAGTAGTCCGAGAAATCCTTTAATTTCCTTCTGAGTTTTTGGAATAGGGTAATTCTTAATTGGTTTAATTTTGTCTGGGTTTGGTTTTACTCCTTGTGGTGTAATAACATGTCCTAAGTATTGAACTTACTTTTTCAAAAATTCGCGTTTGTCCAATTGAATTTTAAAATTCGCAAAAATACTTCTTTTAATCGGGATATGTGCTCTTGGAGTGATGTTGAGAAAATGATTATATCGTCAAGGTATACCAGACATTTTTCGTTATGAATTCCTCGTAAAATGTTGTCCATAACACCCTGAAAAGTAGAGGTGGCGCTCTTAAATCCAAAGGGCATACGGTTAAATTCGTAATGTCCGTTTTCTGTATTGAATGCCGTTTTGGGGATATCTTTCTCTTCAACTTCTACCTGGTGGAAACCTGATGCTAAGTCTAAGGTAGTGAAGTATTGACATTTTCCAAGTTTATCTAACAAATCAGTAATATTTGGAAGTAGATACTTGTCGTGAATTGTTTTTTCATTCATTTTTCGATAATCTATTACAATTCGCCATTTTTGTTTCCCAGAGGCGTCTGCCTTTTTGGGTACCACCCATACTGGTGAACTCCATGGTGACGTGGATGGTCGAATAATTTTATCTTTTAACATTTTGTCGATTTGTTTTCGAACTTCTTGTTTGTGTACTTCCGGGTATCGGTAATTTCATGTATATATTGGAATTTCATCACTTGTTTTGATTTCGTGTTTGACTTGATTGTTAAAAGTTAAACGGATTTGATCACAATAAAAAGTGTCTTAAATTCTTTGCATAGATTTCTTATTAAAGTGACTTCTCCATCATTTAAATGTTCTAGGCGTAATTGCTGTAAATTTTTTTGCAACTATTTGATGTTTTGAGGTTTTACTGATTCTTCGTTTAGCGATGATTGATGATGTATTTTTTTCTTCAACCATTTCGATAGGTATTGGTTTTGTTATTGTGTGCTTTATTTGTTGATCGCTTTTATTAATTACATACAATGATGTGTAGTAATTTTTTACTTTAACGTAGGATGCTGGTATTTCCAAATATTTATTTAAGTTTGCATGTTCTATTAGTCCTTCGTGGATATTTCGATTTACCCGGTATCTGTACAAGACATTCGGTTCTTGCGGATACAAAGAGTTGATGATTTACAGGATAATTAATCTCTTCCATTGAATATAATTTTATGTGTGTTTGTGTAGTTTCTAGGAAATTTCTTTTAAAATTTACGTTTGCGATTCCGATTAATCCATCAAATTTGTCGTCGAAATTAAATAAGCGGAATTTGTGATTGACTTTGAAAATTGAAGGTAATATTATTGTTACAGTTTCATGATGCATTGAAGTTTGATGTGCCGTTTGAATTTGGAATGGTTCTTCTTCTATTAGTTCTGGAAAATATTTATAAGCTATCTCTGGTTTGATAAGAGTTCTTGATGCTCCGGTAACGATTAAAAAATTTGATTTGAGTTATGGAATGTAGATACATGGTAGTGTTGAATTTTGTTGATTTATTTCTATTAGTTCCGGTGGTGTTTGATAATCGTCATATGTGTCTTCATATGATTGTATATAGTTATCTACATATTGTTCGTCATGGACGTACCCGAGGTAAAATCCTGTTCTTCGTAGGTATATTTATCTTCGTAATTTTCTTCTTAATATTCTTCATTTTCATTACGTGAAATGGGTTCCTTTTCAGGTTCTTCTTGAAAATGTAATTCCTCAGAAATAAAATTTCTTGGTTGATTGGATTGCTCTACGTAGGGTGTATTTCTTTGCATTATTGATCGTTGAAAATTGGATGTATTACGTGAAGGTTGTGCAGTTCTTCTTGTTACTGTTGATATGTCCATAGGCGTAGGACGCGGTTATGCACGATTTTGGAGTGCGAATGCATTTCGGGTCTGCTGATAATTTCTTTGAACATTGGACCTCTGTATCGGAAAATAGGTGGATCTGCTATGGTTTGGGAAGAATGTGTGTTGCATTCTTGATTGTTTTCCAAAATTTTGGTAATTAGGTTGCCATGAATTATTTCCATTCGTTGGGGCACTGTTAACGCCTAGTCCAGGTGTTGTTAATTTTTTCTGCATTAGTGCCATAGGTTTCTTTTGAAAAGTTTGTTCGGATCTTCGTGTGTAAAGAACATTTTCTTCTTCTGTGACATACTTGATTGCATCTTCTAATGTAGTTGGTCCCATACTTCGTAAAAGGCTTCCTAAAGGCTCTCTAAGTCCACTAGGGTATGCTTTTAACGTTAAATCGTCGTATTGATCCTTCCTTACCATTCGTACAGCTTCATTTGCTTCGTTTAATTGTAAATTTGAGTATAAAAGGCATTTCGTTTGTTGGCAAATTTCGTAATATTCTTGAGCTGTTTCATTTTTTGTTTTAATGACATTAAATCTCGTAGGAGTGAGCTTTCAGACCTTTGATCGGCAAACGATCTTTGTAAAATGTTTTTGAGGTCGTTCCAGGCGGCAATTTCTCTTCCACTGGTTACTAAAAGTGCTCGGCCTGTTAATTTGGTTCTTAACGCTGATAAAACTACTTTTTGTAGAAATTGATCTTGAGCTGCTGGTGCTCCATTGGCAAGATATTGGTCAATTATAACTTCCGCTGATCGGACGTATTCTGAGAGTTTGTGGGGGGTGCCGTCGAAGTCAGGTACAATTTTTAAATATTCTAAGTGAAATGCTTGAGCCATGATTGTTTCTGGATTTCTTTTTTCTTCTTCCGGTTCAGGTACTTCCAATTTTAAATTTTGAAATAGAAGTATTAAATCGTTTCTTGCATACAATTTTAAGTACAGTTTTTTAATTAATTTAAGCTAGTAGGTCAGTGATTTTTAAATTTTATTTAGGGGTTCCTTTTGCAATTGTTGTAAAGTATATTACTAGGCTAAACTGCAATTGCGTACTCCTGCTGTTCGTAGCTTAGTAATAATTTATTTCAATTGAGGCTAATACTAATTTATTATTAAGTAATTTTAAATAATACGTTTAGCTTTAAATTGCAAACGTAATTCTAATTTGTTTTATCTTGATCTGCAAAACAAATTAGTAGCGACTTACAATATTAAGGGCGCTGTTGTTTTCATTCTTGCTTAAACTAAGCCCTGGATTTGGCAATGTTTGTCCTTGACCTGGGTTTTGCTTGAACCGTCGGCGATGTTTGTCCTCTGGTTACCGCGCGCTGGATGTTTGACGATGCTTGTTCTCGCCTCCTGCAGGTACTCGAATAGCCACACCCGTTTGGTTGACCCTCGGCGATGTTTGTCCTCTGGTGCAACTACTAGTGCCGTTTCTTCTCGTAGTTGTGGCTTCTTGGATGGTGGTAGCTGGTTAGTTCTCCAATTAAAGACAAAGTCTACAGTTCAGAGTTTCGATCTCGTGGTTCGGCGATTTTTGTCCTCCTCAACGATTTCGTTGCACTAAATTTTTGGAGATCCGTACGACTGCGCCAATTAATGTATCGAGTTAGAGTTTAATTAAAGAAATTTATTTTTAATAAACAGTAATCGGAGTTACATGAATTACAATATAAAAGATCTTAATGTAGGGAAGCCGAAAGTGTAACTAACTTAATCTATTTTGCAGAAGCGCATGTAAACTTCTTATCTTTGCTGATGCTACATAATATTCTATGAAGCGAGGTGAAAGGCATTATTTCTAAGTTTACTAAGGTTACATAATTAGTGTAGTGATCATAAGTTCGCGAAACAATTAAAGAACGTTGCAACACAATTGTTGCAAGGGGCATCAATGAATTTGCGTAAATGGCTAACGAACGATCAAGCCCTCAATGATACAACAGATGTTACCACGTTACGTAAAGTTTTAGGTGTTAATTGGTACGTCATAAGTGACAGATTAAGTGTAGACTTGAAGAGCGTTATTCAATACGTGGACTCTTTGAATACATTGGCGACTAAACGAATTGTATTACAAACTATCGCGCGAATATATGACCCATTCGGTTTTATTGGACCATTTGTTTGTTTTTAAATGAGATTCGACAGTGTCAGTTGCAACTTTTCGCTGACGCAAGCCTACAGGCGTCACTTATGTTCGTAGTAAAGACGAAAATGGAACAATTAACGTTATGCCCAGTTAGCGGCGCAACTGCAAACTTTTATTAATTGAAATTTAGCGGTTGCCATAACTGATTGTGTGATGTGGACTGATTCAAAAATCGCTCTGCATTGGATAAACGGCGGCTCTAATAGGTGGAAGCCCTACGTATCCAACCGAGTATAGGAAATTCAATCTCTAACTAAGGAAACTAGCGGCTGGTTTCATTGTCCGGGTTCGGAAAACCCAGCGGACCTACTAACGCGTAAAATAAGTGCAAATGTGCAGGAAGAATCTAAATTATGGTTAGAAAGACCACCGTGGCTTCGCGAAGATAAAGAAAACTGGCCAGACAGCCCAGTAGACGAAGAGAATCATTTATTAATTACCAGGAGTTTAAAATTCAGGAGGACCTTACTACCAGAGATGCATTTATTGACGCAGATAAGTTCAGCAGTTTTGATCGTTTACTAAGAGTGACGGCGTACGTATTGCGGTTTATAAATAACATTAAGTGTAATAACCATAAGACAATAGGAAAGATTACGATCGAAGAAATTAATCGTGCCGAAGTGAATCTGATTAAGGACGCACAGTATAATGAGTATTTTAGAGAAATAAAGTGTTTAGAAAATAAAATAGTTTTGCCGCGTGATTCAAAAATTCTAACTCTAAACCCATTTTTGGACAATGACGGTTTGTTACGTATTGGTGGGCGTTTACAAGATAGCAACGAGGTGTTCGATTTAAAACATCCGATAATATTACCGAAATGTGCGTCTTTAAACGTATCGCTAATTAACAAAGTTCACCGAACACTTCATCATAGTGGTACAAATGCGATACTGGGCGAAATCCGCAAACGTTTTTGAATTATACGGGCTAGGCAATTAATAAAATCAACGTTAGCAAGGTGCATTGCGTGTAAGAAATTACGAGGCAAGCCAGCAACGGTACCATTCGCACCTCTTCCAAGAAATAGGATTACAAAAGCCAAACCCTTCCAGGTAACGGGACTCGATTTCGCAGGTCCTCTGTATTACAAAGAAAACGGGTCACACAAGGATTATGTGTTTTTGTTTACTTGTGCAGAAACAAGGGCATTGCACTTAGAACTTCTACCGAGTATGAATGCAGAAACGAGCATTTTGGCACTAAAAAGATTCGTAGCACGCAGAGGGGTTCCCAAAATCATTTATTCGGACAATGCTAAAACTTTTAAACGTGTTTCCGTAGATATGAAAATAATTAGCGAAATTTTAGACAGACATTAATTGAACGAACTTCGCCAATAACTATCGCATAGAATGGAAGTTCATAGTAGAACGAGCTGCATGATGGGGTGGTTTTTGGGAACGGCTGGTTCAATCTATCAAAGATGTGTTACGCGCGTCCGTTGGGACATTTTTACTAGATAGGGATCAGCTGACATCGGAAATCGAAGCAACGATCAACACGAGGCCGTTAACCTATATAGGCGACGACCCAAAGGAGTTGATACTTTTAACTTCTTCGCATTTCCTGATAGGATCAACAGTGGCTACTTTTCCTTCAATTCCTGGAGAAGTAAAGGGCAGCGACCTACGACGCCGGTGGAGGCAGAGAATGAAAACTTTGGACGTATTTTGGAAGCGATGGTCCGCCGAGTACCTGCTGCAACTACGTGGTGCTCATCATAATAAAAGTGTAAACGAGAACGAAGTGAACATGGGGGATGTAGTGCTGGTTCACGGTAGTGATTCGGGGCGTCTGTTGTCGAAAATGGGGTTAATACAGGAAGTATATCCTGGCCGCGACGGAAAAATTCGAGCGTGTCAAGTAAAATACGCAAACGGTACTGCAATTCGCCGCCCGGTGCAGCTGCTGTATCCATTAGAGGTTAATTAAGTGTTTCATCACCTTCCACCCCCGGAGGATGTAGAAAATATAAAGCGTTGTGTGCGTAAGTGCGGGGTGCGCCGGACAAACACTAAGCGAGTGGGGGTTTGAGTGGGTTTTGCAACCCCATGCAGAAAACTAGTTAGTTAAGAAAGTATCTTGTAATGGTTAGGTATTAAGTTTGTAAATAAAGTTGTATAAAGTTCTTGCAATCGTATTATTATCATCACAGGTAAGCACTAAATACACAATAATGATACTTATATTATAAGAATCAGCAAAATTCCTAATTACGTACTATTTTCCAAGAAATATCCACTGAATACTGAAGTACTTACCCAACTAATACCGTCTTTATCTTATAAACTAAATCTGCGTGTACCTGAATTTTCTCCTGTCAGATATTTCGGAAATATTAAGTTATTTCCCCGTAAGAAATTATAAAACATTCGCTTCTAAAACATATGTTGATATTTTATTTTTTAATTTTTGTGTTAGGCTATGCATTTTCATGCCATTAAAAGATAAAATATGCACGAACATATGCCACGTGCCGTAAAGTTGTAATATATGCAAAATATGCAAAAAAGTATTTACTTTTTATGAGTCTAAACATTAAAGAAAAACATGTATACACGAAAAATTAACAAGTTATGCTCAATCGGAAAAGATATGCAAATATGCGTTTGTCCAACTCTAGTTATGACATGCATGGCCTGCAGTCTTTTCCTTTCAAAAACATTTAGCGGATCCGCTGTTTTTTCCTGATAGTCCATGCAGTTTGGCACTACATCACTTAAAAAAAGAAACATTTCCAAATCATTTCAATAATGCTAATAATGGACTTTGACGCACTAATGAACAACTCTGTATATCCAGAATCCTAAGGACCCAAAAGAATTTGCACCATGCATGGTTTGTTTTTGTTTTCATTTTTGTTAATCTCTTCTGCGGTTGGTTCTCTTCTTCTTCGAATCTGTGGCTCTTTTTCGCTTTCTTCTTTTTTTTAGTTTGTTCCAGTATTTATTTTGCTTGTTGTATATCATTTTTTTCCATTTTTTGCTTTCGACGATCAGTGAGTTGTATTTGATTATTGCGTGCTTTCCTGCTTGTCTGAGGTACTACATTAATGGAAGCTAGTATTTTCTCACATGTAAGATATTCTTCGGGTGGTTATGTATTTTTATTTATGATCCCTTGAGTAGTTTTTCGTTTTCAAACATTTGATATTTAAGTCTCATATTTATCATGCTTACTATTAGTGGGCTGATTGCTTCCAGGTCCCGTGCTTCATATTTTACTTTCAATTTCCCATTTACTGGCTTTGTGACCATTTTTCCAGTTCAAAGTAGTTGGCTGTTTCCATTTCAAACCCGTACAGTAGTCTGACTCTTTTCTGTTGTTCTCTTTCGAAATTATTCAACCTTATGTCCTGTTCGGCTAATTTTTTGTTTATTCTTGTTTGATTTGGTTGGACATTTTCTATTAATTCTACTAAACCGCTATCGTTTCTGTTTAGCTCACCTTTTAGTTCTGTTTCTGTTTTACGTGTATATCTTCTCGAAATTGATCTTTTGAGTCTTCACGTCCACTTCGTTACACTCTTGGTACAACATGATTGATTGCTTCGTCAGTCAGTAAAACGATATTTGCATTAGACACCTAAAATCAATTCCAAGTGATATAGCACAAGCAAGTAGGAGTAAATACTAACAAAAGAGGGTTTTCCACCAAAAAACAATTATAAAAAAGTTTTGGTATTTTTACAACGCTTGCCCATGTAATTTGTAGCAACTGTAATAATATGAAAACTTCCATTAAAATTGACCAAATATTAGTAATTTAATGATGTGTGGTAAATCTTAATTATTTCTTAATTGTTATTTAAAATTGGGATAATTTTGTACTAGTTTAAATACGTATATAATATTTAGTAACCCACATATTGTAACGAAGTGTCCAGTGCGCGGTCTAAATAAATTTTAAATTAAATTTTGTGTCCGCGTAGAACAGCTAAAAAGCGCGGGTGGCGTACGCATTCAGGATTTGTACCAGTCTTCCACCTTGTTTCTACCGTCAGTAGGTCCCCCGCCAACATAAAATTATCCGAAACATTCTAGAATAAGAATTGGAGGTATAAAAGGGGGCCCCAGCTCCGAAACAAGTACTTGAGTTCGAATGAGTCAAGGAAGAACTTCTGTCCGAGCCAGTCCAGGAAGAACTTCTACCGAGATCCATTCAGGCCGCCGCTTAGAGTACATTTTACCAAAAATCCAATCCCGTTAAAATACCTGTACCAGTTCAAAGTAAATATTTTAATCCCAGTCAGCTACAGTTTGTTTTGATAGTCAAGCCCGCCAGTGTAACATTCGTTCGCTCGGTTGTTTAGGAGTCATTTTGCCCTTTTAGAATTCGAGCTACGAATTGTTGTCAGCCAAGTGTGGAAATATATCTAACGTCCGTCGCTTTGGGTCATTTTCCCTGTGATGTTACGCTGGGTATAGAACCAGTCGAAAAGTTTGGTCTGAAATAGGAACTTTGGGTCATCACTCTCTTCTTATTTCTTACTTAGTACTAAGTATAATTCGTTTTCTCAATAGCTTAGGGGTTGATTTCTCCTTTTCAACGGAGCTAGCGAATTTATACGTAGGGTTTTGTAGCCTTAAGCTTTAAAATTAAAAGAATCCTTCTTTTTGAATACCCGAGTAGAACCTTTCACAGATTCAAAGTTAATTCCGCATTTCCCGTTACAGTTGTACGCAAATTAACTAAGGGAGTGTACGAGCTAAAATACGCTTAACTAATTGCACTCACCTGTTGGCCCCAGTCAATTTGGCCGCACGTGGACGTAGCCGAAATTCAAGGTTAGAATCCCGTAAGTGAACCTCTCTACACGTGAAGACACCAGGACACTAGCACAAACACCCCGAGAACTACAGCTCACCGCCTTCTCAAAGACCACTTTAAAAATTAACAATCCAGCTGTCAGCTGTTTGGACCGGCGAAGGTGTAACCCGTGCCTTCCCACCGACGGACTGGCCGACTGCTTCGACTAGCTATTTTCAATTACCCGCAAATGTAAATTTGGCCTACCCGAAATACGGGATAATTATTTTGTTACAGGATAGCAGTGTGCGAATCTAACATATTTGATTTACACGTTCTTTCAATAAGGTAATATATTATAATCTAATGGTTTGACGCAATTCGGGTTGCCTACCAAGCTGTTCCCATAAACCGGGTTATTTGCAATTTAATGAAATTGTGAGAATATAATTCCTTTATTAAGTGATTTCTCCCCTGTTAATGTTTATCTTATTTTCATTCCGTTGTATAGGAAAGTAATGCATTAAGTTTGGTAAGAAAATATGTTAAAATTTCATATTCCGTTTATTTAATAGCACATAAAGGTTATTCATTAGTTTTAGTAATCAATGAGGAAATTCTATACTGTGTGTTTATTGGAGATTGTACCTGCATGTAATTAACTGATGCAAGTATAAATAATAAATGGTTTAATCCACTACCGTTGTATCTTCTTCTTCTGTGTATAGGCCAATGGCCTGTTAATTACCTACAATGCAGTAGGTTCTGTGAGCCCTCTTTGCACGTATGCCGTGCAGGAGGCTAGCCTAATCCGTCGAACAGAGAAGAGAAGTTCCACTACAAGGTTAACGATTGTCAAAGATGTTTGTAAGACAACCGAGACCGACGGTTTTACGTACCCTCCGAAACACGACCGGTTGCATATGCCACTACATTGGTACACCCATCCGAGTACTGACCGCGCGGATTGTGCTGGACTACGAATACCGTTTGACCGGCGTCCGCAGCGCTCCGCTATGCAACCGACACCGTTGTATAGTTTCTTTATTTTTCAACTATAACCTGGCTACCCCGAGCACTCCACCTTCCAGAATATAAGGTTGGACGGTTACAATATAAACATGTGCAGTTACAGTAAAACAGGAACAGATTCTAACATCGGAATTGTCTTCAGAAGCGTCCGATTTAAAGCGTGCATTTAAAGACGATAGTGATTGGTCGATTAAACTGGAGTCATTACATGAAGAATTGGATATAAAAACTGAAATCCCTAGTAACAATGAAGATCAAGTAATAACAGAGCCTCCGTTGAAATGCATTGTACAGAATAGTATTAAAACTCATACTGGGGAAAAGTTTTATAAATATAATGTTTGTAACTATGGAAGTGCATATAAACTTAATTTGCAGCAGCATATGAGAACTCATACCGAGAGAAAGCATTCAAATGTAATGTCTGTGACTTTGAAAGTGCACAGAAGAATAGCTCGCAAAATCATATGAGAACACATACAGGCGAGAAACCCTTTAAATGCGATAGATGTAATTATGAAACCGCACAAAAGACTAGCTTGCAACAATATTTGGGTACTCATACAGGAGAAAACCCGTTCAAGTGCAATATATGTAACTATGAAAGTGCATACAGGAATGACCTGCGAAGTCATGTGAAAACTCACACAGGCGAAAAACCATTCAAATCCAATGTGTGTGACTTTGAAAGTGCTCGTAAGAATACCTTGCGATTGCATATGAGAACTCATACAGGAGTAAAGCCATTCAATTGCAATGTGTGTGACTTTGAAGGTGCTCGCAAGAATACCTTACGATTACATGTGAGAACTCATACAGGAGAAAAGCCATTCAAATGCAATATATGTGGTTTTGAAAGTGCACACAAGAAGAATTTGCAACAACATATGAGAACTCATACAGGAGAGAAACTATTCAAATGCAATATATGCGACTATGAAAGTGCGCCTACAGAAAGTCCTTGCAAAAGATCACACAAACGACATCGGCCACTTACAAAGAACTGATGGACAATTTACTGAGAGCGCGAAAGAAACCCTGGAGCTTCTATTAAGTACCCATTTCAGTGGTGCTCGCACCTACAGGACAGATGTAACTGACTCAGAGGTAGTGGGAGTAATACGTCCACACTCGAGGGTCAAAAGTCTGGCCAACAAGATATTTATGACAAATAGAGTCAAATGGACAATCCTTGCCTTTAAACCGTATAAATCACCGGGCGGAGATGGCATTTTTCCAGCCTTACTACAGAAAGGTATAGAGGACCTGCTGCCAAATATCTGCAAAAT
The DNA here is from genome assembly GCA_014611495.1 of Limonius californicus. Lineage (NCBI taxonomy): Eukaryota > Metazoa > Arthropoda > Insecta > Coleoptera > Elateridae > Limonius > Limonius californicus. The sequence continues at coordinate 3,222 of JABXWE010042638.1, read as the reverse complement.
ATATAAGGCCAGTTGCTGCCTTAGCTATATACCCAAAATTTGGAGAAAGGTTAATGTGGTCTTCATACCTAAGGGAGGAGGGCGATCAAACACCCAGCCCAAGTCATATAGACCGATAAGCCTAACCTCATTCCTGCTAAAAGGCATGGAAAACGTACTTGATCAGTATCTGAGAAGTGAGATCCTCCCAGACCGCCCACTTCATCCCAACCAACATGCCTATCAAAAGGAAAAATCCACCGTAACGGCTCTAAGCAGTCTCGTTAAAAGACTTGAAAAGACATACGTGGCGAAAGAAATAGCTCTATGTGCCTTCATAGACATTGAGGGTGCCTTTGATAACATATCCTTTGAAGCCATAGAAAGAGCTGCCAAAAAGAAAGGCTTCGATCCTACGACTACCAAATGGATTAAAACCATGCTGGAAAGTCGAGAGATCACAGCCAAATTAGCAGGAGAAGAAATTACCGTAACGGCAGCTAGAGGCTGCCCCCAAAGAGGGGTATTGTCACCTCTTTTGTGGTCCGTGATGGTTGATGACCTGCTCAACGTGTTATCAGGACACGACTTCGAATTACAAGGGTATGCGGATGACCTAGTAATCATAGTACGTGGAAAATTTGACACAACTGTTTCACAACGTATGCAGATGGCTCTCGATACTATTAACAGATGGTGTCGAAGTCAAAGCCTAAGCATAAATCCAAAAAAAAACGATCATTATCCCCTTTACTAAGCGAAGGAAGCTAAATCTAAAAGCCCCCACGCTAGAAGGAACGACCATTGACTTCAGTAATGAAGTCAAATACCTTCGAGTGACACTGGACCAAAGGTTAACGTGGAACTCACACATCAGAAAACTCCAAAAGAAGGCAGTGATAGCAACTCAAACATGCCGCAGGCTTCTTGGAAGAAACTGGGGTCTAAAGCGACAGCTGATCTGCTGGTCATACGTGACAATTATAAGACCCATGATCACCCATGCATCGCTTGTATTGTGGCCAAAAACAACACAAGTTACTACTCAGTCACAATTAGAGAAGATACAACGTCTCGCCTGTCTGAGTATCACAGGAGCCATGAGCACCTGCCCAACTGCAGCAATGGAAGCCATGTTAGGTATAACGCCCCTACATTTACAGGTGCAAAAGGAGGCGATGCTACATGCGCTGACGTTCGCTAGGATCAACTATTTTAAATCAGGGGACCTAACAGGCCACTTAGAAATTCTAAACCTCGCCCATTTAGAGCGAACGGCGCGGCGTATACCGTATCAGACGTTATGCAAATAGCATACAATTTTGACCAACCCTTCAAAGTTGTTGAAATATTAAACAACGGTAGCGCCATCTAGTATCCTAATTTTGTTTCATATGTATGTATGTTTTTGTTTCAAGTCCAATGTTAATGGCGGTATGTGCATGTAATAAAAAGTGTGTTCAACAAATAATAGTATATTATACACCAAGGTAGAAAAGTCTACTATTATAGCCCGAGGGCTAAGTTTAGATCCCGAGGCGCGTAGCGCCGAGGGATGTAAGGCCCGAGGGCTATAAGACTTTCCTACCGAGGTGTATATACTTTTTTTTTTCACTACTAGTAACATAAACTCTTATAATTGTCAATTTAATTGCTATTTTAACTTAAACCTGTATTTATTTTAAATTTAAAAACAAGTGGCAGTTTTTTGTTTTGTTGGTATGACAGTTGTTTGAAAATGGTTAATAAATTTTGACATAAAAGTTAAAATAATACTAATCTATGCATTATTTGCCTTGATAAATCATCATTGGTATTCAGAAATATTGTTTTTAAGCACTGGTTTCACCTAAAATACTGAAATTATTAACAATTTTCTCTTTTTAACGTTGCGTTGTTCTGCCATCGGCGAAATTTATATTGACACACTTCTCATTTGTTACGGCGCGAAAAACGTATATTCAAATATATCAAAGATTTTAAAATTAAATTAATTGTTTTAAACAACGATTTCAATGCATAAAATACCATTAAATAGAATTTCCCCATAATACATGATCGTGCTATAACAAAATTCTCTTTGAAATTGTCACAGGATACTCAAAAAATATAAATTTGTTCATTATACACCAGTGGTTAATAATGAAAAATTATTTACCTGTCACTGCGCCAAGGTAGAGAAATTGAATTTCACGGCATTCTAATATGTGTCAAAATGCTACGCCATATTACTAGTAGTGAAAAAACAATTTTATTTGTCTCCAATTTATTTTCGTGTATTTTACGACATCCACTAGGCTGAAATCAAAATTCTTATAACAGGTTATGGGCCCAGTCCTACGTGAAGGTTATTTTTACTAAGTACTAACTTTGTGAAATATACGAAAAAGGAGGTTAGGATAGTTGGAACACCTCGTGGTTAGTTTTTTTTTAAACAAAGCGCTATTAGAAGTTACTGGGAATGGAAAACATGGAAGGAGATCTACTACGAGTTGTTAAGTTACAAAATGCTGAAGATTGGGCTAAATGGAAGTTTACGATGCGAGTAATATTAAATTCGCATGATTGTTTTAGTGTGGTTCCCGGTGAAAGTGTAAGGCCAGCAGAACCTGCACAGGATGCCGCAGCTGCGGATAAAGCAGCAGCACTAAAATCAATTGCTCAGTGGAATAAAGCGGATAGATTGGCTCAAAAGGCTATTGTAACCTCAGTAGGATCAACACCTTTACTTCATATAATGAATTGTGAAACATCAGCAGAAATGTGGCAGGAGTTGCTAAGTATATATGAGCAGAAATCAGAATCTGGTATACATTTAGCACAACAAAGGTTTTACAGTTACGTGAAGGATCCAGCCGACAGTATTGCGGTGCACATATCTAAGGTGGAGGACATCAGTCAACAACTGAGAAGACTCGGTGAACCTATCGCAGAATCGATGGTTATAACGAAAGTACTTATGACATTGCCATCGACATACAATCATTTCTTTAGTGCATGGGAGTCTACGTCAAGTGATAAGAAAACTTTATCAGACTTGACAGCTCGTCTTCTGGTTGAAGAATCAAGAATTGCAGGTCAAGAATCGAGTGAAAAGGTGGCCTTTGTGGCAAAAAGGATTGGTCATGATAATAGTAACGCTTCTGGTTCTAAGCGTAAACCTGGTGCTTGTTTTTATTGCAAAAAGGTGGGGCACTGGAAAAGGGACTGTAAAAAACGAGTCGATGACAGAGAGAAGAAAAA
>JABXWE010042637.1:0-11499 GCA_014611495.1 Limonius californicus | reverse complement strand
TTTGGGTAGGAGTTTCTTTGGTTGATTCTAAAGCATAAAATTTATTTTGAGCAACTAGGGTGTCCGTGTTAAATAAATAACGTTTGTTGAAGTCATTATCATCGGGCGAGGTTAAAGGTCGCTTATTATTGTTTGTTTGATTACAAGTTGTATTCTCGAACTCCATTTCTGTTGATTTTGGGGTTGCATTAGCTCCTTTGTATATTATGTTTGGAGGTTTGAGTTGAAATTTAGTTTGATCCAAAATTGGGTCACTCATTTTTATGTTTGGGCATTATTTATTTATAACACAACAGCTGTAAAGATATTTGAAGGTGAAACGTTTTATGTTGATATCAGTTCAATTTCTTGTGCTACGCTGCAATCTGCAGATTGCAGCGCGTGGTTTGCACTTGTTCCACTTTTTATTAGTGTATCGAGATTAATAATTACTAGTATACGAGATTAATTGTTATTAAAATTAATGTTTAGCTACGCAATTGCAAGAGAAGACTTAAATCACATCCGTACTTAAGCTTTTCGCACGCGGAACTCTCGGCTGTTAGAGTTAAAAACTGTATTTGGCCTATGGAACTGAGACTCACCATTGGTTCCCCAAGGCTTCAAACGTGTATATCTATATACTACTATCGAAACGAAAAGATATGATACAAATGCTATGAAAAACTTTTATTTATTGAAACACATGGACAAACGTAACATTTGTCTACAAAAATAACATAATTTTAGTATTTGGGAAACAAATGAGTCAGAAAAAGAAATTATTTCGTTACTCGATATACAACAAAAAAACATGTCAAACAATAATGCTTTTCGCATTCAGTGCATTATAGTTTTGTACGGGGGTCCTCGTTTGTGCATGTGCTCGTCCATATTCATTTTGAAGTTTTTCGTAGCTAACAACACATCGTCTTCTAGTGTTGCTACCAACATCTTCCAAAACATGTTGAATACTTCCATTTGTAAGAGCTTCATTGTCAACTCCTCATTGAATTGTGTTATTGTCATTTTTTCATAGACCACATCTTGGTGTAAGACGTACGCATTTACCAGTGTAGTACCAACCACAAGTTGAATGGCTAGTTTACGGTACCATTTCACTCCTCGCCGTAAAGATGTGGAATATGCCTTCATCTGATCAGATAAATCTATATAGGCTTTATTCTTATTGTAATCAATTACAGAAGATGGTTTTTCAGTTTCTCTGCGGCCACAGGTTACTTTTTCTAATTCAGCTGGATGCTTTGTAGATAAAGTTAAAACATCCCTTTTATCTTTCCACTTCTGGATTACAACGGCAGTATTACTTTCAGCAGCTGCCGTTTCGCCTTTCTGTAGGCTTTTCTCTATTACTCCTTTTGGATTTAACTTTCTGTTACTCCGTAAAGTGCCTACCAAGTGAGTGGTTTTTTACAGTAAAGCATGGGCCATTGTAACACTCGTGTAATAATTGTCGGTATAAATCGTTCGCCCCATCTTCAGCAAATTACCTCATAGTGTAAGCACTACTTTTTGAGATGAATCCTGTCCTGTTACTTTGTCTTGACCATAATATACAATTATGTTATATGTGTACCCCTTTTTTATGCAAAGTTTGTACAACTTTATATCAAACTTATGCCTTTTATTCTTGCTAAATTGTTTGGCACTCAAGCGCCTTCTGAAAGGTACTAGCGTTCCATCGATGCATATTAGCTTCTTTAAGTATAATGGGACGCTGAAAATTTGCAATAAGCTTATCCAGCAGTGGAGATATTTTCTGCAATCTGTTAGTTGACAGAATTTCATTGTCGAGGAAATGCCACATTCTTAGCAGTAGCTGAAAATTATTCCGTGACATAACAGATTTAACTGCATTCTGCTAGAGAATCTTTTTCGACCAGCATGATTCAATACATGAATATTGGCAAAGACCCTTCCCAGCATCCCTATAATTTTTTTAGTTAAGCAACATTTGTATCGTGCCACTTATGAAATCTAGTCCTAGATTCAGTTTCTATTGCTTTAGATTGAGCTGCATATCTACTTGTTTCTGAAACCATCATATTGAGAATTTCTTCATTTACAAGTAATTGTAGAAACAGAACGGCGTTTTATTGCAATAACTTCCATGTATTTGAGCAAGAACGCCAGTGTTAGCTTCAGTAAATCGAAAATTTTACAAATTGAAACCTGTTACCTGATTCCAAGTAAGAGAATCATTGTCTACCGCTTCTTCGTTAACGTCGCCACCAATGGTGTTATCAGAATCCTTGATAACACTTTCAAGTGTTTCCATTACTGGGTCATTTTCATTGATAGTATTTGAGCTGCTTGCTCCTGCAGTACTACTTCTGTTTAAATTAGTATTAGATACTCTGTATCGCTTGAGAGGTACTTCATACGTAGACTCGTCTGATTCTTCGTCAGAACTAGGTACATACTCATCAGATGTTTCACCGAACAAACTTATATTATCATCTTCATCAGACAAGATCTAAAAAAAATTCGTGTAATACCAAGCATTTGTTTAGTTCAACGTTTATTTACCTGCCATAACTGCTGCAAACGCTTTTGGTCTTGTTCATAACTCATTTGGAATAAAATCACAAAGCTTACGTACATATAACACCACTAATAAATAACTACTAACGTATAACTTATTCATAATACTGTAAGTCTGTACAAAATTAATGATATAAACAAATATTTTTGCGCTAAAAACAATATCAAATGTCTCAAGACCACAAACAGGAACAAAAAATGCAAAAAATACGGTCGGCTGGATGGTTTAATTTTTTTTTACATTGCATCAATGTGTTAAAGATTAGTAATTATTGAAATCGTGCCTAAAAAAGTGTTAATACAGACTAGATCAGATACGGGATCAGATACTGCTGTAGCATTTTGGGTCTATGGTTAATTCATTTCTGTCGTTAATCGCTATCAAATAGATCCGTCTCCGTTATCAGCTATGGAAGTTTGTAGATCAGACTGACTGACGGTTGTATCTCGTTAGGATTAGTGTCTTCAAAGGTTTGGAATCTTCTATGAGCTATGGATTCGCATTCAAATATTATATTGGAGACTGGTTCCTTTTCCTCTCCATATAGTCTGCCTATGCGGTCTTCATTATATCGCCCTAATTGTGAGGATGTTGTCTGCAGTGCCAATGTCCCATGAATTCCTGTCACTTCTCCAACTTGAGTGCTACTAAGTTGCAAGGCTGTTTTTTGTAAGCTTGTGGGGGTTGTTGCCTATCATAGCTTTACTTCGTTTCTGTCGAGGTGAAATTCTCCAGAGTTCCGAATGTTTGGTTAAAGTCAGTTCCTTACATGATCTTTTCATTGTCCTTTTATTTAGGCCGACAACACGTTCAGGACCCGTGAACAGTGTTTCAGATCCTTGTTGTGCTAGTTTATGTACGTTTTCATTTCCTTCTATGTCTCTGTGATCCTGCACTCACACAAGTTTTACCTTGTTAGAGTTTGCAACTGCCAGTTCCAGACAACTTTCACTTGTTCTGGTTCGAATTCAGAGCTGTCAAAACTGCCTGTCAAAGATAATCAGGATGGTTTCTTCCCTTCTTATATTCTCTTCTATTGTATAGGTTTCTGCTTATAATATTGTGGTAGTTCGACTCAGGGATATGTGGGTACTATATCTTCGTATGGTACCATATACCCCGCTCCTGTTCTATTATTTGTGGGTGAAGTGTCTGTACACCACACTAGGCTTGTTTGCCAGTCTAACTATACTAAACTGTTGCAACTTCAGTTTCCAAGTGACAGAAGAATGGTGGTACAATGGCCTGTAAGGTGGGAGGTGAAAGCTCCGGGATTCTTGCTCTCACGCCCGTTTGACCCTTGCCCAATTCATGAAATGTGGTTATGTGTGACAACCGCATTAGTACCCCTCATTTATTCGAACGCAGGTGCCCAATTATTTAAAGCGACTGGCAGATGCGAGATGTGAACTCCCGACCTTCCACGCCAGAGCTCAGTTCTCTAATCACTGGACCACCTTGGCGCCATCAATAAATATTTACACAATTATAATAAAAATTTATGCACTTTCCCTATTAATAAATATTGTTGCTATTGTTGTTAATCATTGCATTACAATTTTTTATAGTACACATCATATTCTTGAAAGACCTTAATGTGAAGGTATATAATTTTATGAGTTTCAAAAGAGTTTTTCATGGCACATCACGGTGTATAAAATGTTGTCTCATTTAATAACATGTTGTAATATTTGTTGTAAGGGAAATAAGTTACATCTTTAACTTAAATTATTCATTTCTGTTCTCTGTGGGTAGCAGTTTCAGGATATCTAATTTCGTTTTGGTTATTGTTTATTACTATTGTTACTTAACTGCAGAGATTGTTAGTTGATTTTTTCACCATGACTCGAGATGGTACCTAACAATCAGAGGCGGTATGCAAACGTAATTAATTTTTTCGCAACAATAACATTTTGTGTCGAATTTCTACCCTGCTCAATAACAGAAAGAACAAAGGAATTTTAATCAAAATTCGTGGTTACCAGATGCGGTTTGTAGAATCAAATAGGCGGGCAATAACAGCAAAGCTAATATAAACATGGACGAAGGGCTTCTCCTGATCTTTTTACTTTAAAAATGTTCCGTTTTTATACCTTCAAGGAAATCCATAACGTTCTACGTGGCAATATTAAAGCCATAGGATTTTAATATCATAACAAGTAGAGTCAGTAATTATTCCAGTACTATCATATAATTCCAATTAGTTAAACTCGTGGGCTCCGTGCTACGCTTTTTATGGTAACGTCACTAAAATATAATGAATAATAAAATCTGTCTGAAGATATAAGTTATATGTACCAATCTAAGTAATTTTCTCAAATATACAAGGACTCAATGGGAGCCATGCATAATTATAAACGTTGTCGCTTACTTCGCATGATCTAATCATCATTATATATTGAATAAAAATATAAACTATTCTATTGTTATTTTGATCAATTAGTACTGTTGAGTAAAATAAAATATTTTTTTAAGCAGTAGAATTGCAGAATTTATAAATTCAAGACGTGTCCATTGTAACAACATTTTCCAGGCATTTAATTTAATAAACTGTATACTTTGATGTTCTAAAGTTATTAATTATCAAATATTTTTTACAGTCGATAATCAGATTGAGACCACAAATAAATATCTACAATATCAGTAGCACTATTGATAGCCTATTGATGCTGTCAATTAAAGCTTCATGAACATCTTGAAAACTAAAGAATAGTTAATAAAATGTTTTTCTTAATTCCATGTAATCAGACATAAGCAATAAATAATTTAACAAAACAGTAAGATTGAAGGGATGCGGTGGTTTAAGTATATACAATTTGGGAACTGCTTACCGCCACGATATTTATGACACCTGAATACGTAGTATGGCAACTAAGCTGCCATATTCAGTAGGAACTTAAACTAATTAAAGTATTTTGGTTGAGGAATACTTCTAGAGGTAAGTCCTGCGCCAAGTCAACAATGGAAGTCCAATGCCATTCTAAATATCGTGGCGGTGAGAGGTTCCCGAAGTTTATATAAGAAAATAGTGATCATGAATAATAACCAATTCCAAACAAAAGAATACTTCTCTCTGGTGGACACGTTAACTAAGACAGGTAATCTAATTTTTATTAATTTAAGTGATGGATTAGGTTTACATACCTTGAAAATTTAAAATTACATTAATTGACCTCAAAAAGTAACAACATATTTTATTATGTAAATGAGACAGCTAACAAGTATACCAGTATAATATAACATTCCATCACATAACATTGGATAAGATGCCTTTAGTAGCATAGCTGTTATACTTGCTTTCAACAGTGTTGCCAACCCTATTAATTTTTCGGTAGATACACTATATTTTAATCTATTGATGTACCGTTAAAAGCAAAATAATTTCGAAATTAGGTATCAACCTTCTAATCTTGATTTCCACCAAATTAAGGAAACAACTCTACATATGTACGTATGTATAACTAAAAAAACTAACATTGCAAAACTTTAGTGTACATACACTACTTGGAGATAATGTTCTGTTTGTATATCAACTGAATTAAAACAGATAACTAATAGGAAAGCTGCTAATGGCCCGTAAAGTAAAATACGACAACTTATAAATTTCTAATTTTTTTTCGTGTTATCATAATTTTTAAAATTGTTGAGACTGAATCTCACTAATAATAGGTAATACCAGAAATAATTGTTTTCATTCTTGTTCAAACTGCTCTAAGGCTATAACATCAACATAAATGTAGCAAAATCACTGGGGCTAGTTCTGCACTTGCTGTTCACTACAGACTTGCCAGTATCTAAATACAGGATGTTCCATGACATGATTGCCATAGCTTAAGAGTGTGTTGCTGAGGTCATTTGAAGTCAAAAATGTCTAACGAACATACGAGGTCGGACAAATATGAAACGGGATTGGTACTACTGCGGACGCTATAAGAAACTGACTGTTTCCAAATCATATCCAAATTGTAGCTGGAACTTTCGTTTACACATAGCTAAACGGCATCCTGTCAGAATTTGCGTGATAGGCTGTGCATGCGAACGAACAAGTTAGTGCAGCTGTCATATGTGACACAAGTCAAATATGGAGTAGAGAGCGAACATTAAGTTTTGTTTCAAATTGGGGAAAACAGCCACGGAGATATTCGCGTTTTCGAGTGGCTTGCCAGATTTTGTGATGATCAGAAGCCGGGTCGTCCGATCACAACGAGAAACCCCGTAACGATCGAAAAAGTCCGACAACTTGTGGCGGCTGATCGACGACTGACACTGAGAATGATGGAGCAGGAGCTGAGTATTAGCCGTGAAACCATTAGTACCATTTTGGAGAAGGATTCGAGGAGCAGGAAGGTCTGTGCCAAATTTGACCGCTGAGCAAAAAGCGCTTCGAGTGGACACCTCCCGCTACTTCACTGCAACAGCCAACAGTGACCCAAATTTTCTGGATTCAATTGTTACTGGTGACGAGTCGTGGTGCTTCCAGTACGTTCCAGAAAGCAAGAGACAAAGCATAGAATGGTGATCGAAGACGTCTTACTGGCCAAAGAAATTTCGTCTCCAAATATCGAAAGTGAAGACCATGCTGATCACTATCTTCGACAGTCAAGGCATCATTCACAAAGAATTTGTTCCACGGGGTATCACCCTCACTAGCCTGCACTACAAGGGTATCATGACGCGTTTACTAAAACGCATTCGACGTGTGCGACCGCATTTGGCAGCTTTCGGCAAATGGCACCTTTTACACGACAATGCCCCTGTGCATTCTGCCTTGATTGTGACGACGTTTTTGGCGACAAGAAATGTCCCAGTCTTAGAACATTCTCCCTATTCGCCGGATCTGTTCCCAGCGTACTTCATGCTGTTTCCTTAGCTGGAATTGACCTTCAAGGCAAGGCGCTTTGACGACGTGGAAGACATTCAACGGAATGTTACCGCCGAACTAAACGCACTTCCTCGCGACAAGTTTAAGCAGGCTTTCCGCGACTTGTATCGTCGATGTCAACGGTGCGTAGAAGTCGAGGGAGATTACTTCGAAGGACGCTAGGGGTATTTTCACCTATGGCTACCTCACATGCTTTGTATTTGGTCAATCCCGTTATATATTTGACCGACCTCGTATGCCCAAAACTCTATCCTAACTGAGCTACAAGTATTTGAAGTTTTAGAAAACCCTACTAATGCACCGCTGGATTTCCATGTTATTCAAAAGTCAGGGTGGCTGTGATTCATCAGTTGTCATTTATTGTGATAGGAAACGTCACTTAATTTAATACAGCGTATTTCGTTTTTGTTCAACATTCAATGTAGCATAAAAGTATGTTAATGTTTTCAAATGAAGAATACGCCGACATGCACTATGTTTGCGGATTCTGTGATGGAAACGGACGAGCGGCAGTTGAAGAATATCGCCGGCGATTTCCTACTCGTAAAGTGCCTTGTAGACAAGTTTTTAGCAATGTCCATCGGTGTTTAAGAGAAACGAGCAAGTTTCCTGCAGCTACTTCTGCATGTCCCGTGCAACAAAAGCTTGCACAAGAAGAAGCAATACTTAATATGGTTGACGCTCAACCTTCTACTAGTGTCCGAGGAATATCCAACAGACTTAACGTAAGCCGGATAAGAGTATAGAGAACCTATTTTACCTGTACAAGCTTTAAAACCTGCCGACTACGCAGCAAGACTTGAATATAGTCGCTGGTTATTGAGAAATGGAAGGCTTTGTCGGAACATATTGTTTAGTGATGAAGCTACAACACCAGGAATTCACATTGTTGGGCACTTGAAAACCCACGGGAAACTAGGGAGACTAATTGTCAAAATAGGTTTTCGGTGAATGTTTGGTGTATTATTGATGACCATCTCATTGGTCCGTTTATAATAGAAGAACGTTTCACGGCCGTTCATTATTTACGTTTTTTAGAAAATGACCTTCCAACATTACTGGATGTAGTTCCTCTCAATGTAAGACGACGATTGTGAATACAACACGATGGAGCGCCTTCTCAGTTTGGTAGATAAGTAACAGATTTTCTTAATCAAAATTATACGAACCGCTGGATTGGAAGAGGTGCAGCAGTTGCTTGGCCAGCAAGGTCACCCTACCTTAATCCCTTAGATTATTTTCTTTGGGGAAGGTTGAAAAGTCTTGTTTATACAGAAAATCCTGAAAACAGAGAACAACTTGTTGCTAGGATTATGGATGCCGCAGAAAATATTCGTGCTGATCTTGAGACTGTTAGCAGAGCCACCTCTTCAATTCTGAGAAGAGCTGGACAGTTTGAACAATTAATGCAATAAAGCAACTTCTTTTTAACTGATTTTTAATGAGATTTTACCTGATATTTATTCAAATTTCAAATTACCATAGTTCAGTTAGGATAGAGTTTTGGGCATATGTTCATTAGACATTTTTGACTCTAAATGACCTCAGCAACACACCCTTAAGCTACGGCAATCATGTCATGGGACACCCTGTATACTGTCATAGTAACATTTGCATTTGACACGACTGTGCTGGCCTCACACAACGAACCCAAAAGGGCACGGCCCTTTATCAGGGTAAACTCCAAGCTGACTTCGAACTTGAAGAACAAACAGTAATCAATACATGCTACATATACAGTGAAAAGGGCAGTTGACAGCCAATGATCCTAAAAAATCAAAGAAATAATATTTAAATTGGATTAAAATGGAAAGCATACATTGAAGCTAAGAAGAAGCAATTAAACTTGAAAGTCAGAAACATGTATTGGCTAGTAGCACGAACGTGACGAAGCTGTTTTGTATGAAGCCTTCTTAAAATCATATCTGGAGTTATGGTGTACAATTGTGCAGTTAAGCATGAACTACCAGTATTCAAATATCGTAGAGATTCTAGTAGAATATTCTACAGACTATAGTCAACGACCCATTGGTGGTGACTAATATAATATCAGAAGAGATCTGCAGATATTGATAGTAAAAGAAGAAACGCGTAAATATACTGCAAAATAGAGTGAAAATCTTAAAGTGCGTACATATTTGCAACAATACCCCGTGCTGCAACAGTGCAGTGCAAAAAGGAATAATGATACTACAATGCTGCACGACTAGATTTCAATACACTCCGAATATCTCCGGATAAGAGCGTTTTGTAAATGTGTTCGCTTGCAGTGAAGACCAATTTTAGTATTAAAAGAAACATGTAACATAGCCGTATCCCGTTACAAGGTCATTATATGACACGCTGTTGCATATAAAATGTTGGTGCCATCCACACTGATACGCTGCGAGGTTGCAGTACCGGATGATGTTGCAAATGTGTGCGAGGCTTATTAGTAACAGCAAACATATCTATTAGTGCGCAGGCTTATTATACTATATTTATGAATCTTAGGACATGCGTAGGCCCAAACGGTTCAAACAGTCGTACATAATTAATCGACTTAATGTGCTACTAAAGCAACTTTAAATAAGCTGAAAGTAGGGGTTTCTATAGTCACCATAGCTACGTTAATAAACGACCGTTGCACTTGCGCTTACTGTTATAACTAGGCAACATATCCAAGATTGAAATAAAGTTAAAAAAATTTTTAAAAAATCGTAACACATTGTGATAAAAATTGCCAAAAGTGCAAAATATGCTAAAATCAATCTACTTTTACGACATATGTGGACTTAATTTAGTAAAATTATTTCACCTTATTACAAACGATCACCATTCAGAAACATAATGCATACAATCCCAATTTCAAGATTTATCTGGTTTCCTTACAAACAAAATAATTCCAAATCTTCCAACCAACTAATCTATTTTGTGGTATATTATACACATTGTCTTTTACATTGGCGGCAGTTTGCTTTCCAGCATTAAGATAGACGGTGCGAAGTCCCGGGGCGGACATGGAAAGGAATATTTTGGTTGTCGATATAAAAAATTATTTTAAGTTTTGGTTGCCAGGTCGCGTTTAGTTCCCCTTAACTGATCAGTTAGCAAAACTCTAAAGTGGCAGTGACTAGACGAATACTATAATTTAGATATTAAACATTAGAGACATCATTTATTGGAGGACTGTCTATATATTCTTTATTCACAATTGTTCACGTTTACTTATTGTCTACGGAGAGATTGTAAATGAAACTGAGAGAAAGATAAATTTAATAAGTTCTGATTTGAACTTTAGTAGACGAACATTTCTTGGAATCGATTTTCCTCTTTTGGAGACTTTTAAAGCGTTACTTGAAATTTTTAAGTTACTTCTGTCTCCCCAGCAGTTTAAGACAGGAGTCTATAGAAATAATAACAATTAAAATGAATATTTAGGAATACTGCAATAATCTGCCAAGCCCAAGGCAGAAAATTAGCTTTACGGAGTCAGAATATAATTTATTTCACGTCTAATATCAATTCGAGAATAATTTACTAAATCAATACTAATGAAACTGGATGTAACAATTTGCTTCAGCGTTTGCAGAAATGGAATTAGGTATTGGTAATTACGGAACTCTCCTACCGTTCGAGTGCATTAAGAAAGGAACTGTTAATTATATAGATGTAAACCGTGCTGTAAGTGACATTTGCTTCCATTTAAGCCAAGCGTAATTTAAGATTATGATAAATATTATGCAGAATATGTTTTTACTCTAAAATATCTCATAACCTCAAATATTTTACTGTTATCAAATCTTTGAACGTCTAGACATATTTAATAATATGGTAATTCCCTCATAGAAATTTTAAGCATGAAACTTTACGTAACCCTTTGTGATACGAGGGGATATTGATAAGTACCTAGCCTACCATATAAAACGCTAGAATATTTTAAAATAAAATTTTATTTATTCTACATAATCTCCTTTTTTTTTCTACTCATTCATACTACCGTTCCCCCCCCCCCGGAACCGCTTTCGCATTACTTCAGGGGGGTGCGGGCGTCCCTTACACACTAAACATTCATGCAACATGCACCCTAAAC
>JABXWE010042634.1:0-23326 GCA_014611495.1 Limonius californicus | reverse complement strand
GAAAGTACCTTATGAGTCTCGGAAAAAACTGTTTTAATTGCAATATCATCAAAATAATAATAAAATATCGAATAAATTCAGATTATCTGTTTAGTTTTACAAATTTCAAAAATGTTAGTGTAGTATATCATAAAACCACTTTCATAATAATCTTTTTTTGGGGTTTAAATAGTATTTGATTATAAATTTAATAAATTCAGTACTTTTAATAATAATATAAAATCATAAGAAATAATCGTCTCTGAATAAACTACGAAATAATCGTCAGTGTGTCATAAGTTGATCGTGTTAAGGTTGCCAACTCAATTATTCTACATGAATGGGATGACGGATGAATAATCGAAGTTTAGCGTTTATCTATCATCAATCACTAACGCATCAAACACCTTAAATTCGTTACCATCTCTGGATAATGATGCTCAAGTTTTCACACTCACAATGAAAAATTTTTAAAATGAGAGCCTAACGAAAATTAATTTTCCTGCAAAATTCAAGGAAGCGTGAGTACATTTTTATATTGGATCCCCGTGGAGGCTTCTGATGGTTTCGATAGAAGGTATATCCAATAACATTTTTTTACAAAATAATATGTAGGGAGACACCAAACGTATACCATTTTAGGCGAATGCAAATTTATGTATCTATTCTCAATACAAGACAATATGATTTCCGTTCTTATTGCCGCCTTGTCATTTTCAATTTAATTTGAGCGGTAGTAATTTTAATTTTTCATAATTACTTTATCAATATTATAGTCGTACCTGCAAAAATGAAATAAAAAGGTTAAATAAATATCCTAGCATAATCATTGCGAAGTAGATCTCTCTCTCCGGGTGCCGTCTCAGCTTCTGAGGTTAGCGATCGCCATGGCATATCTCCATCTATCATGCGCTATATGTGTAAGAATTTCTCTATTAATCCCCAACCAATTTCTTATATTGCTCATCCAAAATGTTTTCCTACCGAAGTAGATACTTAATGGAAAGCACATGTGTGGTAAATCAACATTGTGCCAACGTATCTCAACCGATAAAAATGGGGCACAACTATGTCTGCCAATAATTACCATTGACAGTCACAATTCCTAGTTCCGAAAGCTTGTCCTGCCATGGTCACGGGTTTCAACGCCTGATCAGAAATTTTACCATTGCCATAGCTTATGTTGTCAAACTTGCGTATCACTTTTCATGGCATTATCATCTCTCGCAGTCAGTTCTGATTACAATTCTTAACTATATAGATTTATAACTCCCGTTGATTGATTGATTGATTTGAAAGAGCGAGATCTAGGACGCGGTTTTCCAAGCATCTCTAAACACTGCAGCCATCATTAGTACCCATAACAAGTTAATCAAAACAGGCTTTGACATAAGTTCCACTGGTGATAACTTTACCACCTTGCTCTTAATTCCCATCGTGATTTTAATTCCAATTTCGCTAATAATGACTTTCACTGTCATTGGACAAAAGTCGTACCATCGATCTTGGTCTTAATTTCCATCGCGTTTTCGACTAGTTCCGCTGATGATAGAAGTTATTTATAACTGCCACAGGATAAAACTCTTAGCATTGGCTTGGTTTTTATTTTCATCGTGGTTTATCTTAGTTTTGATCACAATTAATATTACGGTTCGACGCAGTTCACACTAACCCAATACCCATACCAGGTCAATTACGACCGAATCTGGACATAACCTCCATAGGTTATAACTATTCTATTAGTAGCAACTACTACTGTATACATTTGTATCATCGACCTCGGTCGCAATTATCAGTGCGATTTCAATTGCTGCCATTGATTTTCAACGTCTATTAAAATTCGTCATAAATTCCACTACCAGCAAATAACAAGCTGATCACGACAGAACCTTGGCATTAATTCCAATAATTATTACTTCCACTAATAGTCGCAACTGCCACTATACAAAATTCCTATTTCTATTTGAGTTCCACTCATAATAACTTCCATTAATAGCAAGTTCCAACTACATAAACTCCTACATTTGACTTTGAACTTAATATTTATTGCAATTTCAACTCCTACCCATAATTTCGATCACAAATATTATAGCAATTCGTTGTAATTAACCGTAGTAGGCCAGTCACAATAGAAACCGACAACAAGTTTCATCGATCATAACTTCTACTAATAGCCGAAACTTCAACTGTATCAAATTGTTCCCATCGACCTGAGCCATAATCCTCGCTGCGTTTTGCAACTTGTACCGTTGGTTCATTATGGCACAATTTCAACATAAATTCCGCCGATGATAACGTCCATTAATAATTGCAACTATTACTGGACGAAACTTCTACCATTGACCGTTGTCTCAATTCCCAACACCTTTTCAAGTCGTACCATTGGTGTCGAGCACAAGTATTATTTGAATTCATAGTAGCCATTAATAGTACTTAAAATAGACCTAACACAGCTTAATATAAGTTCCATTGACCATAATTTCCACTAATAGCCGCTCCTGCCGCTACGTAAAATTCCTACCATCGACCGTGGACTCAATTTGCAGCGATTTACAAATCCTACTGTTGGTTCATTATCAGACTACTTGAACATAAATTTCGCTAATGGAAATTTCTATTAATAGCCGCAACTACCAATTAACGAAACTTCTACCATCGACTGTGGTCGCAATTCCCAACTCGCTTACAACTCCTACCCTTGATTTCGATCACAAGTATTATTTATATTCGTGATAATGCCCATTAGTATTCGTAACAGATTAAGCACGACATAACCTTGATATAAGTTCCATTGATCGTAACTTCCGTTAACAGTCGCAACTGCCACTGCACAAAATTCTTACCATCGATCTTGGTATCGATAACTCCGAGTTTAAGTCCACTAGCTGCTTTCAGCCACACCCCTTATTTAAAATTGTCATAGGTAATTATCATCAATACCACAAGACCTTAAAACAAGGTCCACAGATTATAAATGCCACCGATTCCTAAAACTGTCAATAGATATAACTTCTACTCAGTAATATCCAAAAGTTTCATCGTCTCGTATATAAGTTCCATAATTATACTCCTATTCCATGATTTCCAATTCATAGGGCCCAATTAGTAGTATTCAACTGAACAGATACTCCATTGCATAGGAATACTATTGATCCCGAATTGAACTGCAACCAAATTGATCTACTTTAATGATCGTTGGTGATGGCATTTCTAACAGATAGTTATGAGCTATAATAATGGTAAATAAAGCTGATAATACAATTACCAAAAATTTGAAACGTTGAATTAAGTCCTCGCTCAATTAGGTAGCGTTCAATATAGAACTGCCTAATGGAAATCCGCTAGACATACTTATAGCAACTTTACTGTTTTAAACGTCTAAAAGGCCCAAACGATAGAAATAAAATTCTTATCTTAGTATTACCTAAAATGTGAAAACGTTAAGTAAAGGACTATTCAGAGTATTTGTGCTTTAAAATTAAAGTTACTGTTAAATTTTTTATAAATCTCAAGTACTGCAAGTGCTGTCTGCTATATAAATTATTCGACCAATATCTGCAAACGCGCTTATTTTCGTCCTGCATCTGTACATTCATCTTGTTTAAAACCTCGTTATCATTTTTCAGTGTTGTGGATACCTGATTCTATTTTTTGACAGATTGATAATTATTCAGTTTTCTTAACGCAATTTTATAACCAACTTCGAAATTGATTTTCGTTTAGTGGACAAACGAGAAAAATCCAGTTGTGTGATGTTACAAAACGTTAAATTTAAATCTCAAACACTACTAGTGTCACTTGAATCTTGAAAATTATAATTTACATTTTGTAATACCAAGATGAATGCGTGATGGTAGCTCCGTTGGTAGAGCGCTCGCTTTCTGAGTAAAACGTCGATTCTGACTTCGGTTCGAAACCTAAGCATTACTATGCAGATTTATAAAAATCTTATCTGCAATCCACCACACCCACTTTCCCAATCCAGCTTGCAACCGTGGGATCTTAATACTAAAAACCTTCTCCGGAATTTCTGTCGTTCGGATTTGGCGTTAAACTGCAGGTCCGAGGCCGAAGCCCAGCAGTGGGTCAAAAAGGCTGTCAATGAATGATGAAAATGAATAGCAAGATGAACAATGGCCGCAATGCAACTTTGACATGTTAGACCCCATATTTACAGGATATAAAGCTAACTGTTCACTAACTATTTAAGTGTTCTGCTGAAATCAGAACTTTCTTCCTAACGAAAAGCTATTCTAATCTCTGAAAATTTCTTCTGTAGTATATGATGTTTTCATAAGGATCCTAATGGGTATAAAATTTATGGAAAAGCATAAAATATTTTGCAGTCATAAAAGTTCCTTCTTCTACATTTCTCCTGCTATTTTTTATCGTTACTTGGTTCATGTGATTGAGGGCTTCCATACAACTATCTCCATAATGGGAAGTTATTCCTGTAGTAGATGAGGGGTTAATAAGAATCCTGAAACCTACGATTCTAAATTAATGGAAAAACATGAACGATTGGTAGTCACAAAAGTTCCTTCTTCCAAGTTCCTCCTTGCTTCATATGATTGCAGGTTTCCAAAAAAATGGCCTTAGATATATCTTTTCGCAATGGGAAATTGTTCCCGTAGCATATGAAGTTTTCGTAAGAATCTTGAACCCAAGATTTTTAAATTTATGGAAAAATATGAACGACTTTTCAATAGTCGCAAACATTTCTTCTTCCAATTTTATTTGATTGGGGGTTCCAAAAAAGACAGCAGATGAGGATTTCAGAAAAATACTGAAGACCATAATTTTAAATTTTAGAAAACTTAAACGCGACATAATAAATTATTATTATTACTGTTACGTATTTATAAAATGCCATATAAAATATTTTTCAAACCCACTTTTACCCGAACAAAACCATATCTCCCACTACCTTTAAAGTTTCGGTGGATGATTAACGTATTTTGCAGCATTTTACATTTTGGAATCATATAACTAATTGTTTGAACATAAATTTGTTTTACCATTCCGACGTACTTAGATGATAAATAAAAATAGCGCTTGTACACAAATAAACCCACGCATATACGCACACACGCGATCGCGAATCTTTGAACACTAAAACGAGCAACTAAATCTTCTGTCAATATTGGGACGAGGATTTCCCAAGCCATTTAGTTAGTTTACTCTAACGGGTAACCTAACTAAAACTGACAATACGAAATTTAATGACCTAACATGTGGGACAATATTGGTTATTCCATACTTGATATTCTATTTGTAATATGACATCCAATGATATTTGAAGCTACCTGAATAAACAGGTAGAGAGTATTTATTAATGAGTAAAGAGGTGTATAGTATATAAAGCTAATAAACACCTCATTGGTGTCGGTATATTCTAGTAACCGTATACGTTATGGACATTTAAGATGTTTGGACTATATACCTTTAGTAATCAAACAAAGACACCTTTACCCTTTATGTTGGTCTACTACAGCAATTATGGAACAATCCATACACGACTCCTACTTACCGATCTACTTGAATAAACCTTGTTTTTTATAATCAAATTCAGCTGCTATACAATAAAGTATCCCAAGAAATTCGTTTTACCTTCAGGGTAATTTTCAAACTAATTTCATTTAGTAGTTTTTGCCATGCAACTGATTTCCGGAGAGAAATTAGAACCACTTATGGCGAAACTACCAAAAATATTTACTTTACTATTGCGTCCATCAGTGGGTGCCTTGTATATTCAAATCTATAAGCTCTGAAAAAAGCTGGCGTATTGTATGTAAATTCACAAATTCAGTTATAACATTAGATTAACGATTAGCAATTTATATTATTTATGTATGAGTATTTACATCCGTGCAAATTAAAACAGTCGTATATAAATAGGCAACTGTGCGCCCATTGCAAAGTTACTAAACTAGGAAGAGTGACAATACGGAACAAATAGTAGGTGAGATTTTATATGACATAAAAATATAAATGTTTTTTTGTCGTAAACAACTTAGATAACCTGGAGGTAAACAACTTCAGGAAGTTGTTTAGGAATTCACTTTCATTTGTCACGTTTTCTCTACTTGTAACATATTATTTTGTTAACAAAATATAACATAATTCTATGTTCCATTTTGTATCGGAAGAATCTACTTTTTTGTTAATATATTGTGATTCCGAAATCATTACATGAAATTAACGAAAACAGTGAAATCCAACCACTTGTTCTTTTATTGGTCTAAATTTCGTTAAACGCACTAAAACTATAACAGATATTGCAACTGCCGATTGTTCTAAAAATAATTACTTATAATACAATTAATTTTTTAAAAGGTACACTATTATTAATGCTACTGCTATTATTTTATACAGGGTGTCCCACAACGTACCAACAATATTTCAAAGATGAATTCCAGAACTTGTTTAGAGTCGAAAAATCCATATAAACATTTGTCCTAAACGTAACCGTTAACGAGTTATTGTTTATTTCATAATTTATGTGGCTTAAATTTTAGCTTAACGAATTTTATGAAATAAATATTTTTTTAATAAATTTTTATTATTTTATTTACAAGAAATGTTCAAAATTATCTCCATTGTGTTCGATACACAAAGCCGCACGTCGCTGCGTTCTTAATAAGGTTGCTGGGATATTCCTAATAATATCGGCAGCCTGCTGTATTCTTTGGCGTAATTCTTCTACCGTGTGCATTTCAGCTGCATAAACAATCTGTTTCATGTGACTCCAAAGATAAAAATCTAATGGAGTCAGGTCCGGCGAACGTGGTGGCTATTCTACGGGTCCTCCTACTCCAATCCATCTTCCCGGAAAATGTGCGTTAAAGCAAGCTCTAACACGAAGACATTGATGTGCTGGTGCCCCATCGTGTTGATACCACATTGCACGTCTAATATTTAATGATACATCTTCCAGTAATAAGGGTAACGAGTTTTTTAAAAATATTCGTAATTCGCACCATTCAAACGGTGTCGCAGTACAAATGGTTTAATCAGACGATCGTTAAGAATACCAGCTATCATATTAACACTAAGTCTATCTTGAAAATGCGAGAATCTTCTTAAATGAGCATTTTCCATTCATGAAAATTATGATAATTATTGATATCATCTCGTGAAACAAGCTTGATTGGTCCATAAAATATGCGACAGGTTTTGATTATTTTGTACCCAATTACAAAATCTTAAACGAGCTTCAAAATCAATACCTAGCGCTTGAACTCTTTGATGACGATATAGATGTAAGCGAGCACTTCTTATTATTCTCCAAACCTGGTTTCTACATATTCCAGTACGCAATACAATTCTTCACACACTTAAAGACGGATCTTCTTGTAACAAATCAAGAACTTGTTCATCATCGTTTATGAGTCTACGGACAACTTCTTGGCCGACTGCATGTCTTGCATTGAAAGTGCCATGTTCCGTCAGCTGACGATGTGAACTAAAGAAAACTGCACGCATAGGTAATCTTCTATTGGGATATCTTCTCTGCGATATACTTGTTGTGCTGCTAAAGCATTTCCATCACAAAGACGGTAAACATAATGAATATCTGCATATTCTTCATTTGAAAATAACATTGGCATTGTGAATCACTTGTGAATTACTATGGGAATAACACAAACACAACAAAGAAGAAGTCAATAACTTCAGTATCACAGGAATAAACTGACAAGTTACAAACAATAATTTGTTAAAAACGATGTGCAAATGTTACCAAACAAAAAAAGCGATCATGGCAACTATATCAGTATTTCATAAATCCGTTGAACTACAATTATAGCCACATAAATTATGAAATAAACAATAACTCGTTAACGGTTAC
The DNA here is from genome assembly GCA_014611495.1 of Limonius californicus. Taxonomy (NCBI): domain Eukaryota; kingdom Metazoa; phylum Arthropoda; class Insecta; order Coleoptera; family Elateridae; genus Limonius; species Limonius californicus. The sequence continues at coordinate 15,498 of JABXWE010042634.1, read as the reverse complement.
GTTTAGGACATATGTTTATATGGACTTTTCGACTCTAAATAAGTTCTGGAAATCATCCTTGAAATATTGCCGGTACGTTTTGGGACACACTGTATAAAAGTGTAATTCGAACAAATAAGCGAGTTACGAATAACTAAGATTTAAACGGTTTTTTTACAGTTTACTCACATACGGCTACCGCAAAGATTAAAATTAACAAAGCCAAATTGCAAGACTTACATAAGAACAACATACTTTTATAACAAAATAGTATATTTTCTTTTTTATAAACCTTTATAAACCACAATAAAATGGTGCTACAACTGCTTAATTAGATTTTTATGAACTTTCATAGTTTAATATGCAGAAATGCAAACAGAGAAAACCTATTAGGAAGTATAAAAGTTGGAAAGTCTAGTACTGCAATAAACAATTTTTGTTTTGTTGTATATCAAACAATACACATCTCAGAAAGGTATATAATTAATTCAAAAAAAAAATGGAAAGTAACTCCATAACTCCTATAACTGCCTGCAGATATGCATGTAAAAATACAGTCGCTTACTGATGATGTGCCAACTTACCTACCAATTAATGGTTGTTTGAATTTAAATTGTCAGGAGCGATTCAGCAACATTCCACATGTGCTCGTTGACTCTTAATAATCATGACTCGGCAAAAATATGCTGTTGGGATTATTCCGAATTTGGGGCTTTACGTTATTCATTTAAATAATATTTTATTATAAGCGACTCAGGGAAACACGTTCAGTGACCAAATTGGTTGCAAACAATCTTGGAAAATTTCTTTGGTATACTTCAAACGGAGGAATTTTGCTTGTCACCATATTTTTGGTTACGGGGGTTTTTAATATACGTCAACTATTTTATTGAACCATATCTAACCAACGTAATACAGTTCATTCACGTAAGAGTAAATAATTGTTTGTCTCTCCCTCTCCTTCCGGTTTTATGGGTGTTTCCGGTTCCTTCCGGCTCCCAGAAGCTTTTTCCAATATGGTTGATCTATCCAGTTACCCTGTAGAATGTTTCTTCTTTCCATTGTAGTTCGTATTCCCTTATACCAGCTCTTTTTCGGCCTGCTTCTATTTTTCCTTCCTGGTGCGCTACATTCTATTGCTAGCTTGGGAATTCTGACATCTCCTATTATTTTTACATGGCCTAACCATATTAACTGTCTTTTTTCGATCTACTGAAATAATAACGTGTAAAATAAAAAAAGCACAGTTTATTATACCCCTAACACTTTCTTGCAGAAACTGTAGTAATTAAACAATCAAGAACTTACTTACCATCAAAAAATATTTCATGAAGAGATTTGTTGCTTAAAAATAGAAAACAGATTTATAGTATTTAGTTTACTACATAAACCAATACTTAGTATTACAATTTCGGATTCCTTTTTAAATTATATGCTTTAACATAAGACTTTCTGCGTACTTTAACAGTTTTAACCTGTTTGTAAATTATATTTCTTCCATAACCAACAACTAAAAGCAAAATATTTCCAAGGCTTATTACATGCGATAATTACTCACTGAACTATTAATTGTTTTAGATATCATTTCTCAATTTTAACTCAATTTAAAGTTGGTGTTGCACTGATTACCCCGGATAGTCAATATTGCACTAACAATTGTTACAAAAACAGTAATAACTGTAACAGTGTTAAACGCTGATTTAACCACCATGGTATATTTGAAATTGAACATTACTACAAGACATTTGTTTTGTAACGTAAACCATTCAAAAAAAGATTGCACAATTAACACTATCAAGACTAAATCAGAAGTTCTTATTATTTACTAGTTTTAGTCTTATATTGTCAATACGAAAATAACGATGCATATTCCAATAGAAATATGTAATTATGAGGCTGAAAATAAAGTTGAAATCCGTAGAAAAGTGTTTGACTTCAAATAAGTACGGTAAATACATATTTTTATTTGAAACAATGCAGTTACTAAAACAGTTTTTTTTTTGTGATGCAAATTAATTGATTGTTGACCTGACTTGACTATGATAATACATAACTTTAAAAATATAACTATCTAATTGAAAAAGCCACGCTGTCGAATTCGAATAAAACGCGAATCCTTACCAAAAAAAAAAAAATAGAACAGTAAAAAGGTACATGTTCTTAAATCACTGGTTAGCATATCATACGGTTTTTAAGCTCTTACACAAAATAAAAACCATATAGAAATTTACAACGCCAGTAGGATAACACTTACAACTTATAAAATTATATGACCACCAGTAGTCATCGAAATGGAAATGGCAAGCGTGGTACCTAATAGCACAGTTGACAAGCCCTCGCGTTCTGGACAAAACGTAGATTTATGGCTTGGGTTCGATTCACCAGCTTTATCACGGCATTGGATAAAAATTTGCGCTGTAACCCACCATACGCAATCTCTCAATCCGGTTGGCACTCATGGAAACTTATTGCCAAAAACCTTGTTTGGAATTTCCATTCTTCGGATTCGACGTTAAACTATAAGTTTACCTTGGTGCTGAGGAAAAGCATGTGGCGGGTAAAAGGCCGGTATTCAGTAGTGAAACCAAAATACTGTTGATGAAGTCACGGAAATAGCTCCAACTAATTTTTGTCGTGTGTTGTGATCCAAATATTTTCTGCCGAAATGACTACAGTCATTGGGGGGAAAACTTGGTTGAAAATCCTGCATAAGATTTTGTAAAGCATGTCGAAAATGTATTTGAAAGTTTAAAGAAAGAAACTAATTTTTATTATGGCATTTTTTTGCTGGGTAAAGTGTTAAAATGTTTTATGAACACGTAGTATAAGGCAAAAGGTTTTTATAAATTGTGTGTTCCATACACCGAGAACACTAAAGTTTATGTATTAAATAGACTATTAACAATTGTTTATAAATAACCCTTCAATTTCATCCACATGTGTAATAACACCAATAAATTTGTACTACATATTTTGGATCAGTACCTTTATAATATTATGTACCTTAAATTAATTTCGTTCAAATGGATATGTACATCTAACAGTTAGACGCATTTGTAACGAAGTAATAATATTTAATTGTCTTTCCTTACCGCTTTTGGAAAAATTGATAGAAGATTCTTTTAATACCGGAAGTTCTCTAATATGTAGAGCAAAGCTGGTTCTCGCACGAATTCTGCTAAGCCTAACAAAACTTATGTAATTTAAGTTCAAGCTGCCAACAAAGTTTGTCTAGACCGCAAAAAAGTATACGAATAGTTTTTATAAATTTCAGAAATACGGTTTCGAACTAATTTTCTTTACTTTTCTGCTTGAGCAATAAAATGATGTTTTTATATTATGGAGTCTTATACCACTCCCTACACATATGATTGTAAATTTACATAATGTATATAATTTCCGAAGTTACACCCGTAACAACTAACTTTTGTCAATGTAAAAGTTCTCCTTTGGCAAAAAGAAAGTATTTTTACATAATTTAATTAATTTTGTTATTTACAATAAATGTAAATTTTACAAGCAACGGTATTATTTAAAATAAATTTGTTTATTTTATGCTAATAAAAGGTTTCCGTTTCAATATCTCAACTTTCTCTAAATTTGCGCAAAATAATTAAAAGCGTTTTACTTGCATTGCAACCTTGTAATAAAATAACAGGATCGCAAGGACAAATTCAATGCAAAGGTAGAAAAATATCGTGACTAATTATTTTATTGTTTCAAAGTGAAATACCATTCATTCCTATCATTTACTTATTATAATAAAGAATTTAAATGTGACATACCTGTATTCTAAGAAAATACTTCATAAGCTAATAACATGCTGTAGTTGTGATTGGGTACCTACAATTGATTATTCTAAGGAATTAAATCTAGACAATATAAACTAATTTGTATACAAGGTGGGTCAGTTAAATTGTGTCCCCTTAAAATAGTTTATTGCATCTCAACATGCATGTATCACAGCAACTAAGATTATTCAATCTTTTGTAGTATAATAGGTCAGCCTTTTAAGTTTTTACAAATGACCATTAGGTGGCGCTATTGAGATGTGTCATTACTATTTTTGTAAAATTTCACATTTGTTATTGTGAAAACAGTGGCAGCTTAGAAATTGACCAAGTAGTAGTTTGTTTACAGTGAGCGATTCAAAACAGCAATTTTGTGAAAAAATTGAAATTTCACATAAAGGTTTTCGTAGAATGATTTTTTCGATTTTAGTAAAGGCCTAACTCAACAACAATGCATAGAATCGCTTCGTTCAACTTTTGAGAATGAAGTACCATCAGAAACAACTGTTTACAATTGGTTTGCAGAATTTCGTCGACCAAAATATATTCGTTTTTGCATGAACATTTAGCTGTGAAAAAGATCTGTTCCCGATGGATTCCGCATAATTTGACCGAAGCTCCAAAAAAGGATCGTGTTAATTGGTGTAAGGAAATGCTCAAGAAATTCGACCGAAGAACTGCAAAATCCGTATACAACATCGTAACAGGTGCCGAAACTTGGATATATTCTTATGAATCGGAAACTAAGCAACAATCTACTGTTTAGGTGTTCCAAGATGAACCGAATCCCACAAAAGTTGTTGGTTCACGAAGCACTTCCAAGAAAACGATCGCTTGTTCCTTCGGTTGTACTGGACATGTCGAAACCATTCCTTTAGAAGATCGAAGAACAGTTAACGCTGAATTGTATACAACAATTTCTTTGCCAGAAGTCATCGATGAAATCTGGAAAAACAACCGAAAACGTCGCATTATTCTTCATCATGACAGTGCCAGCTCTAACACAGCTCGACAAACAATTGATTATTTGAAGGAGAAAAACATCGAATTAATGTCTCATTGCCCGCATTCACCTGATTTATCGCCTAACGGCTTCTTTGTGTTCCCGAACGTAAAACAAAAATGCGTGGACAGCGATTTTCATTACCTCAGGAAGCTGTTGAAGCCTTCAAGAACCATGTTTTTGAGATATCAACTTCAGGGTGGAAAAAATGTTTCGAGAATTGGTTTGAACGCATGCAAAAGTGTATAAATCCTAATGCGAATATTTTGAAAAGCAATAAAACAGTTTGTTCCAAAAAAAATGTTTTCTTTCCTAGTCTTTGTAAAAACTTAAAAGGCTGCCCTCGTTGAAAAAGGTCACAGTCACTAGTTTACTAATATAAATTCTATTACTACTTAACAAGAAAAACACCCATTAGTTCAAGCGTACTTAGTTAAAGCTGAACAAGTGAAAACTAATAAAAAATAAATAGCAATAGCAATGCTTTATTTGATATAGTAAATGTTCAAAATTACCTCCATCTACTTCCACACATTTTCTGTACTGTTTGTTGTGATGTGAAGTATTATCACAACTTCTCGGTGGCCGTAGATGCACAGCTGCTCTTCCAATCCCAATTCCTCCAAATACGTTATTTAAGTAATTCCTAACAATCCAACTGTAGTTAACAGGACAGCCATTGTGTTGGTACCAACGTTTTTGTCGTACATGGAGTTCTACATCGTCCAATATCCTGGGTAAAATGTTTTATAGGAAATTCAAGTAACGTTGTTCAGTTAACTTTTCATGGAAGAAATGTGTTCCAATAAATACATACATACTATATGCCAGATTCGCCACTTCGAGCAAAAACTTTTTAAAAATGGGTAACACGTATTCAGTGCGGATTCTCTTGTGCGTAATAGTGCGAGTTATGGCTATTCACTTCACCTTTTTTTGAGAATTTTGTGTCTTCTCTAACCAATACACAATTTAAAAATGCTGGATCCAAACGAAGTTCATTCTAAAAGAAATTACAAAATTGCAATATTCTCTGACGATTATTTTCATGCCGTTCGAGTACCAAAGTAACGTGATAGGGGTGAAATACATTTATTTTCAGAATTCTTCTAAATGAAGTTCTAGTAATAACCGCATATGTGCTTAGATGTCTCTAACTTTCAAGGGAATTCTCATTCACCGCGTCTAACACTTCTACTTCATTTTCCATGTTCGTAATCATTCTGGGTCTACATCTTTTCGAATTAACTAATTTTCATTTGTTTCTTAAAGAAGGCGTCTAAATTTTTTCCGGCGGTGGTTTTCTAATTAGATAGCGCCTGATGTATAAATTGCCATCTGTACTAGTCTGAGTCTCATTTCCGTGGCATTCACCAAAAAAAAAGCAACAAATCGGTTCGTTTGAAAACAATTAACCTAAAATTAAATAAATTGACTTATAACTGGCATAAGTAAGCAACAGCGATTAATATAATTATATTAAAGAAAAATTGATATTGGTTGTCATGCTAGGTTAGGTAGTGTCATCCACTTTTTAAAGGAGGACAACGTAAGTGGTCCACCCTGTATAATAAAAATGAATGATTTTCATACAATCTAGTTGTATGTGTTCTACAAAATGACTGTTCAATTTTTGCTTTTTGTTATGACAAACAAATGTACGGTCCTAAATATTCAGCATCGCGTTTAAATATTTCTGATTTCCAATTCCAAATTTCTCTCACCATTTGATTCTGTAATCAACGACGTGTCACATTCATACTTCCCAACGTGCAACAACGCTATTTATATACGTCACTATGTATAATTTGCGTTCGAGGCTTTAACTGGAACATTTCAATTCTCTGTGCAAACTTTAGCACGTTCTTGGAATTGAAGGATAACCGAGCAAAATAGAAAAGAAAATTGATGGAAAGAACCTATCAGTATATAAATTTATAACAGTTCGGCAGGCTTCGCCCACTGTTTATTAGGGCTTGAAATTGCCAGAAGAAAATGGAAAAATCGATGCTTGAATACTTGATGGTGTATACAGCTCGTTTGTACATAAATCACAGAAGTTTATTTGTTGGTTCTGGCGTATCTACTGAAATGAAATAATAAGCATTAAGGTGTGGTGTAACACGCCTATAATAAGAAAGTTACCTTAAAAACAGAACCAATCTGGCCTTGGAACTGACCACACAATTGAATTTACAGTTTATAGTCTAGTATAATGGGCATACTATTGATAGCAGTATGTGGAAGAACGCAAATTCACTTTGTATAAAACCGAAACAATATAAAGCTTTTGAGTTAGACTGAAAGCGAAGATACCATCATGTATGTGATTGTAAAACTATACCATGAGATCCAAACGCAATTTATATTAATTCAAAACTACTATTACAAGGTGGTCATGTAGTTGAATGTTGTGTAACTACTTCTTAGATATATTTGCAAAAAAAGAAAACGAGATTGAAATGGAAGTGTAAAATTAGTTATAGATATTATTACAGAAATAGAATGTATTATGTGCATTATTACTAACGCGATAAAGTATATTAAACAGAATTTGTAAACGTTGGTTTCTCTTATAATTAATTATACATTATTGTTTTCTCATGCCACACTTATTCAGTTTATGTCGCTAATTGGCTGTAGGCAATAAAACGGGCATCTTTACGTAAACCATACAGTTTATCAGTTATCAAACTATAATTCAGTTGCTACAAGTATTTATTGCTCTCGACCAAATTATTTCTCAAAGCATAACTTAACATCCGTAGGGATTACGACTATTGTATTTTTCCGTCTTCCGAACCTGATCATAATTTGAATTGCTTGATAGATTCGTACAATACGTTTAATAATTAGTGAATAGCACGTTGCCTTAAGGTCTCTAGCTATCACAACTTGAGCGATTTTGTGCCATATCTAAAGCATTATTCTTCTCCGAGTGCTTCGTCTCTTACAAGACGTAGCGATCTTCTCTTCTATTGCTGTAGCGCATTTAAAGTACCACAAATATAGGGGACCTACAGGTTAACGTGGGCTCCGAACCACAGGAAGTGTAAGCACTACCCCAGAAAATATTTGCTAAGCAGAATACCTCTCTCGTTTGCGAGGGAATATGGCCATCGGTACTGAAAATTGAACCTCAGACATTCGCTGACCTTCAGCCCACGATCTCTGAACCACTATTCAATCTAAATAAAGAAATTCGTAAAACAATGACCAGCTACTTTAAAAAGTGTGCATTACGCATCTCATACTGTTTTGTTCATATTCGAACTGTGTTTGTAGAAGGTATTAAGGCTAATGATTAATAAAGAATAATTCGCAGAAACTCAACTTAGGTTCAATATATGCTCAATGAACTGTAATAAGATTAGGCTAAGCGTGGCTTGTATTTCGTATTTTATTTAGGTTATAACAGATGGAAATTTAGATTTATTAATGTTTTATGCTTATTCGTAGAAAGCAGTATGGTATGCTTTATTTCAATTTTTTAAATAAGATATCGGGCATTGGTTCGACGGCCTTTTAATTTATTTTGAATAATGTTATATTTTCGATACAAAACACAAAACGTCCAATGTTGTGATAGCTAGACACCTTAAGGCAGCTTGTACATCACTACTTATTAAACATTTTAAAAGAGCTTCTAAACAGTTTGTTCAGGTTCGTCGGGCAATTCAAATATTTACTTTTAGCAGGTGCGAAAAACTGAATTTATGCGAACGTGGATGTTAACATATGCATTAGGAAATAAATACAGCGTGGTCATAAAGTTCCGCACAGAATTCATAACGTTGTTAGTTAATGATGTTTTGGGGAAACTGTGAAACACGTCAATTTTATTTTTTATAAAGACAACAATTTCTTGTTTCTATCGGATTTTGATTCTGCGCTATGACGTCACCATTAATTTTTAAATGTGAACGCCATTTTTTCTCCTTATTTTGATAGACATATACATGTTAACAAAAGAATTAGACTGGGAAAATTAGCAATAAGAACTCTGTATGGTGTAATCTGACGAAAGCCACAAAAATGTGCATCGTGTAAAGCATGGTACTATATGGTGGAGAAGTGTGACCGCAAACAAGAAAGATAAGAGACTGCATAAGAACTGTAGAATTAGATATTTTAAGAAGATGCTTGCAAAAGATCAAATTAGACCATTGGAGGATAGAAAAAATGTGGCAGGAAATGAACATCAAGGTCTATATTACAAGAAATCTCGAGAATCAGCAACTAAAATGGTACGGACATGTAGAGAAAATGGCAAAAGTCGAGATAGACAAAATGTATATTCCGGCAGTCACCGAAAAGAAGGAGAAGAAGAGAAAAACCAGCTCTAAAATGGAAGACCCATATAGCAAATTCCAGGGAGGGCAGGGATCTCCAAGAGGGAGGATGGAACAATCGTCAATCGTGGAAGCGGAAGACTGCGAACTAGTGAGGGAAAAACGTCATAAAAAAGGAAGAAAGAATTTTGATAGACCTTCACATCAGTTAAATGGTGATATAAAAGAATTCGTAACCGACATTACAATTGTTTTGAGAAATATACACATTAAGTTGAATACATTCAGGTTAGGTTAGGTGAGAATTTATTTTTAATAAAAATAAAAGTATTACGAAAAATGCCTAACGAAGCTGTAAATTATCCCCCATTAGCCAGTTAGCATTGACCAGCACGTGTGTAAACACTTTGTATTCACATGCCCAATAGTTTTCGGGATGACTATTTCCATTTCTAAACAAATCCGATGCATTAAATTATCTAAATTGTTTGGCCTACTAATTTAAACTCGCGATTTGATATGTTAAAAGGCTATTATTCGTACTTGTAACTTTATTAATACTATTTGTAGCGTATCCAACCCAAGAATACTCTGAATATGTGTATATTTTCTTAATTATTTAAAATGAGGCCAACAGTCTCATTCTTTAACTATTAGCTGTTTAAAGAGGCAAATACGAAAGATCTATATCAGGACATAGCTGTGTAATCAAAATCAAATTATACATTAACTAATTTCTAGTAGTATTTATTTATACTTATTAGGCAATTATTAGCAGTTTAAAACAAATTTCAATAACAAAACGCAAGGTCATCTTTCAACATAAAGCTTAAAAAGTAATTTATAATATTCAACACGCCTGGGGTTCCGGTACTTAAGAACGGGATACGTAATAAACTTTTTCTAGAGCATTTGTACATTTCCTGAATAATTTTAGTGTTTGAGATTTAGTTAATGTGAAACGAACTTGACATTAAAAGTTTATACGATTTACAAAAGCTGCGCTTCATGTAATTACTCGTACATATATTTCCTGGAAAAACACATTTTGTATGCTTTCTTTTATTAATGAACAGAAAAGAACCAGACATGAACCGCATTGTTGTCTGTAAAAACTTAGAAACAAAAATGAATTCACATCTTAAATACAAGAATAAGCATCAAGTGAATTGAGGTTTGACTATACCTATCTTACTATTGCGTATTTAAATAAATTAAACTATTATACAACAAATGCTTATACTCAGTAATACTTTTTGAATTGTATACTTCTGTCTCGCTATATATTAAGAAAATAAATTAATAGTTAAAAGAAGTTACAGTAATGTTTAAGAAAAAGGTAAGAAAGATTAATAATTACTATACCAGTGGGTAGTGGTATACAATTAAACATTTAACACATACATATACAAATTATGTGGTAAGAAAAATAAGAACAACATGAAAAGTCGGCGTATTTAATGATAAGCGTTAGCTCTCTGAATGTGAAGATCTGAAGTACCGATTGTGGAGATGTAAAGAACAAAGAAATTGGACGTGTTTTTGGAACAACAAAGACCCAAATTACATTTGAAATGGTCTTCCGTATGTGAAATTTCAGGCTTCCGCGGTTTGTGTCTATTGAAGGCATGTCTTCGGGCTTAGACCGCGGCTCGTTAAATTGATTGCTGCTGACGTTTCACTAACCATTTCAGGTAGAATTATCAAAGCTTAATGAGTTCATCATCATCAGCAGCAATCAATTCAAGGACGACGCGGTCTAAGTCCAAAGAGATGACATCATGGTCCTCGAAGAAATGACTTCATGATCCTCCGAAAAGATGACTTCATGGTCCTCCTTATATTTAAGAATATTGATCACCCTGCATCATTTCATAAGACCATAGAATTACGGTATTACATTACAATTTCTTATTCCTTCCTCCCTTCAACTAACAAGCATGGCATAACTGCCCTTTTTAGTGTTAAAATAAATACATGTATAACCTAGTATTGCGTCAAGTCTTACCTGGAGAAATTGAAGCACACACAACGATCATAAGAATGATCCTGAAATAGTGATCCACACCTCAAATTATCACTACGTTCGTATTTCGCGAAGGATTTACGCAACCAAAACAAAATCATGCTATTTTCTATTCAAAGCACAATCAATTAGAAAAGCGAATTTGAAATAATTATAAAACTTAAGAATGTAGGCATACCAAAAAGCAGGTGGTCCGATGATATTGTTAAAACAGCTGGTAAAAGATGTAGAAGAAAGCGGAGGATAGAGAAAAACGGAAAACGTGGGAGAGATCTTCATTTGGCAGTGGATAGGCGAATCCACTGAAGACAGAGAGACTGAACCATAACATTAAAAGTAATTTATTTGTCTAATAAGTCCAATGGGCTTTTTAAATAAGCGGGATTCGATATAACGCACACGTACAAATAAACAGAAGCTAGTTTGGAAGATGATCGATACAAATAATTGTGGCACACACATGGTCTCTAGCTTTATATGAAATATAAACAACAGCCTTTAAAAGTGGTTTAAAATACATATATAGTCTGCTAAGACGAATCAGCTAGACATCTCGCTTATTTGAAATATTAAAAAAATTATTTTTGGACAGATTGTAATAGGTTGTACCCCCTATGTATAGGCACTGTCAAAATTATTTTTTGGTTCTTCGGACGAGGTTAAACAATTTTAGAAAGTTTTTATAGAAATGATTTTTTCAAATATTAATATTTGAAGTGGTATGAATTACTAAGAACGTTGTTCTCTGTAATACTCAATTTTTTTTTAAATCGTTTTCATCATCAGTTCTCCTAAACTAACTTAAAACATGTTTTGAATTTTGCCAGTCAGTTCAAATTAGTGCGGTATTAACGTATAGTGTAAAATAGAACAAAAATACATCTACCTAGAAAGCACATAACGGAATACAAAGTGGCGCAAATGCTGTCTTCCCAGATATTTTTAAATGCGGCTTTTATAATGGCATATAAGTTCGTGTAAACTGTAATCGATTGCAGTCATTATGACGTCAATTTGATTAGTTTAAATCCATTTATGAAATTATTAAGAACCTAATTTGCGGAGTGTCACTTATATAAGTAAAAATGAATTCTGAAAATAAGGGTCGAAGTGGTTCTGCGGTAGAAGCGGAAGATTATAATGCGATAAATCCGGGGTCGATTCGAGGGTGGGGACGTTTTCTTTTTTTAATTTTTTATAATTCGAATGTTTTTTGTTAGAATTATGGTATTATCAACTGCTTTTCTAATCTTGTTTTTATTTGTTAAGTTAACACTAACCGTGCCGATTCATACTATCAGTACGGTCTAACCTTTAGCAAAAGTTAAGATAAAATATAATTTTACTAAACATACATTATTAAGTGAAAAAGATTTGAATAATACCGCTAGTAAAAAAAATCATCCCCGCCCGGGAATCCACCCCAGGTTCATCACATCAGAATCTTCAGCTTCTACCAGGAAATCTCTCCGACACTCGTTCTCAGATATCTTTTTTACTTATATGAGTGACTCACCGCGAATTAAGTTTCTTAATAATTTTAAAATTGCTGTATACTAAACAAATTAACGCTATAATGATTGCAATCGACAACAGTTTACTCGAACGAATATGCAAAATGTCGCATTTAATAGTACCTGGGAAGACAGAATCCAAGCCAGTTTGTTGTCCGCTATGTGATTTCCAGGTAGATGTATTTTTATTCTATTTTACACTTGACGTTAATACCGCAATTTGAACTGCCGGATTAAATTCAAAACATTTTTGAAATTATTTTAGGAGAACTGATGAAGAACACGATTTTTAAAAAATGCAGCATTAAAGAGAACCGCGTTCTTAGTAATTCGTACACCGCAAAATATAAATTTAAAAAAAAATAATTTTTACAAGAAGTTTCTAAAAATTGTTTAACCTCGTTGGAAGAACCAAAACATAATTAATAAATAAAAAAAATTAATGCAATCCAATTTTCTAATATTTCAAGTATGCGAGATATCAAGCTGATTCGTCTTAGCAGACTCACCCTGTATATATATATATATATATATATATATAATATATTTAAGCCTACAATTAGACTGTGGAATATTTTTATTAATAATTATATATTAGATGGTGAACATGCTGTTTAAGGGATGAAATATCTGTAAGATTTTGATATAATTTGTTGAAATGGTACGGATTTTAAAACTCTGGGATAATTATTAAAACTTACCACATTTTTGAACTGTTTTTAGAAACAGTTTGATGCAGTGTTCGACACTTAATTGCATAATTACAATAAATATAACAATTTTCGCTGTTATGCTTCAAACAATAATTTTTTTGCTAGTTGCTTTTAATTGTTTCTGGTTTGAACGTCACTGGCTGCTGCTATTTCCTATTTTCATTTGAATTAATTATGCTAAGTCACTAGATTGTAGAGCTACACAAATTGAATTCCTGCAGCTCAAAAATTTTTGCTGTACCAACTTTAACACTAATTTAAGAACAAACTATGGACCTAAACTAAAAGTGGTTTAGAACTTTTGACTATTACATTTTACACCTTCTTCTTTTCCATTCATTCATACTGTCGTCCACTCGTCCCCCCCTGAACCGCTTTTACATTACTTCAGGGGGGTGCGGGCGTCCCTTACACACTAACCATTCATGCAACATGCACCCTAAACTTACCTAAGTGAAATACAGTCGCCTCAGTTGGGGTTCCAACACGCGGCCGATCGGGGGCATTTCACTGTGACCTCGAGTGGCAGTGCGTATTCGCACTGATCCACCGAGGTTCCTTACGCTTTACACCTAGATTCACCTCTTGAAATTATGTGATTAGAGAATTCGTAATACCCTAAACGTTGCAAACAAGCTTGACTTAACACAACGCAACGCATTAAACGCAAACAAGAACATCTAGTAGTATTCTTATGTTAGAAAACCAAGATATTTTTCTTTGTATTCACTAACGTATACTTCATAGATCTAAATAAACAAAAATATAAGATTCTACAACACAAAATAAATATAACAATGCCGAATGCAACGTCTTTTGATAACAAGTTTCAAACAAAGGTAGCTTGTTTTAAGAAGGCCTAGAGCCTAGGGCATAATTTTATAACTAATTTCTAATTTACATAAAGTCTAGATATTGATATTGAATCTAATACGGTCCATGTAAATGTTTACATGTTTCACTTGTGAATAAAATTCAGCGACGATCTTTCTTTTGAATTTTTTATACAACAATGGTTTATATTATATAATATTGAAAATATCACGATTGTATATTATTCTGCTCACTGGAGTATCTTTAATAATACGTGAAAGGGGAGTACTGACAACCTTCGCTCTTATCTACCGGCACCTACCTTCTACTCTTTATTGTTTAAAAACAATAGTTCTCATGTATTGATGTTTCTAGGTTACTTTAATATAAACATGGAAATATTTTGTTTCTTTTTTTATAACAGGTTTTAAGTAGAAAAGCTCCTGTTTACAGAATTGCTAAACAGAACAATATTTTAATGTAATACATAAAGACTATTTGTTTGGGTAGTGTACATTAAGTTTAAATAGAGAGTGTTTTTTTAAAACTACTATTTTGGATTTTTAAAGAATCGAGAAAATTTCAGAAGTGATTGTTACACGGTAGCCGTTATGTTTCATATTTGAAATTTCTAAATTATTTACACACATTTGACTGTCACGACGTTGAGATAACTAGCTAGCTGAACTCGTGGACAACAACCCATGCGTTAGTTGGTAGTACATTTTAATTAAAATAAGCTGTGTGGAGATTAAGATATGTACTAAACAAAATGATGTTTCTTTACTGTGATCAATTTTATACATTTTAGTTGTTTTTGGCATTCCTCTCATTGTTCTCTTTTTTACTGCACACGCTGTAGATTGTTATAGAATTTAATTCTATTAATGGTCTCCTTTTACATATGTGTGCATCTCTGTTAATTTTTAGTGTCACATCTTGTATATGTCTATACATATGTTCTTATTTATGATGATCTTTTTGCAATAACCATTATCTTTGATATTTGAAATATAGATAAACTAAATACGAAAAATCACATAATTTATTTATTATCATCCTCTACATTATTAACTGATATTTAGTTAGTCTCGATACTGAGATAACCAACTAATTGAACCCGTGAACTACACTCCATGCGTTTTTAATGTAAACAAGCCTGATGGATCTGTAAGAAATGTACTTAACAAAATAATGTTTCGTTGCTGAAATAAATCTTATATATTTTAGCTTCTAGATATTCCTTTGTCTGTTTTTTTTTTATTAAGGAACACTCTGTAGATTTTTATATTTATATTTCATTCTATTGCATCTTTTTACATATTTGTGCATGTTTCTATCATTTTATTATTTCGTAGCCCATTTTT
>JABXWE010042633.1:0-27216 GCA_014611495.1 Limonius californicus | reverse complement strand
TTACACTCCGTGCGAATATGTAACGATTGATGAAATGCATTTCGGGGAAGATGTTCTTTTAGGCAATATCTTCCCAACAAGCCATCAAAGTATGGGATAATAATTTTTGCCTTGGCCGATAGCAAGACCTACTACGTTTCAAAAATGGAGAGGTACCTGGGAAAACAGCTACCAGGTCCTTTTGAGTTATGTTATTCGGCCCAAGATGTTGTCAGGAGACTAGTTACCCCAATTTCGGGTACTTAGAGAAATGTAGCCATAGACAAATGGTTTACAAGTTTTCCACTTGCAATCGATTTACTAAATCAGTGTAAGCTAACGATTGTCGGAACAGTTAAAAAAAAACAAAAAGGAAATTCCCCCAAACTTTGTGCAAACGAGCAGCCGCGAAAATCACACTAGCGTTTTTGGTTTTCAAAAAGAAATAACCATTGTATCATATGTGCCAAAAAAGGGTAGAAATGTTATTTTGTTTAGTACGATGCACCATGATGCCACTATAGATGCAGACTCTGGGGAACAAGAAAACCTGAAATTATCACTCTATACAATCGCACTAAAGGAGGTGTAGATACAGTAGATCAACTTTGCGCAAGTTATAATACATCAAGAAACAGCAGGAGGTGGCCCTTGACCATATTTTTCACTTTGCTAAATGTTGCCGGTATAAACTCTCGAGTAATTTATACTTTGAACAACCTAAACAACGTAAAGCGTAGACTTTTTCTAAAAAAAACTAGCTTTGGATTTGATAAGTGGCGGTTTACAACAAAGGGAATCAAATGTTCACCTAAAAAAGAACTTAGGGGAACAATAAAACGCCTTACAAATTCCAAAGAAATTCACAATCCACCAAAACATCCTAGACTTGACACACCACAGCGCTGCTCAGAATGTCCCCGAAAAAAGGATCGCAAAACGAAGTATAGTTGTCAATCATGTTCGGTTTTTTTGTGTTTAGAACATATTATGCCTTTGTGTAATGCTTGTGTATCCCAGATTGAGGAAAGCGATTAATTTCAATATGTACTTGTGTTTACGAAAAACATCTATATTCTTTTCATTGTTTTATGTATTAATTTCGTTTTTTGCTTGTTTAATATCAAATAAACTAATTAAATAATGTATTTAATTTATTACTTCTATGCCTTGACCACAAACATAAAATTATTATTTAAAAGTCTTGCATAATAAGTAAATTATTTGATGGGGTTTGACACAACCCGCCGCCGCGCCGCACTACTGGTGTTCCAGTTAGCCACCGCACTAACACAGGGTTAATTACAAGCACGTTGTCTTTAATTTATCAAACTTCCTTGTAGGGCATATACAAAGCTCTGTTACTTTTAGTCTCAAGTTAATAAATTATTTAAGATGATGAAGAAGTGCTTATCAAAACATATTATAAACAACATGAAATTCCTTAGAAGAAAATAAAGTTAATTTGTCCGTAGTCTTTGTTTAACTGTTTCAATGTATAGGTAGACGAAGTCGAACAGAACAGTCCTCTTACCTACTTCTTGTGTAGAATGTTGTAAGACTGAAAAGCTAACAGTTAATCAAAATATCTGCTCTTATAAAGACTTTCAAAATCGCAGATTGTAGTCTATAAAATGTTGTTTATAAATTTACCATACATTATAAAAATTGCCAACTGTTAGCAATGATTTTATAAACAATATCTTATTTATCTGTAGTACTGGGAACATGGAGTTGACAACATCACAAATAGATGAATAAAAACCTTGTTAGAAGGGCGCCAAATTCAAGTTTGCCAGGTAGAAGAAACTCTCAGGCTATCTGCTGCCAAAGGCCGCTGACAAGGAGGGGTATTGTCTCCGTTTCTGTGGAACGCTGGTAAATAAACTGTTGCAGATACACAATATATTAAGGATCTAGGCTGACATAGTCATCCTTCTAAGGAGGAAATACCCAATAATCATAGCCACTCTCCTGCAAAGGGCGCTAAACATCGTCCATAGGTGATGCGAATGGTAAAACATCAAGGTAAATCCCTGCAAAACATCAGCAATACCCTGCACCAAGAAAACAGATAGAGGGGCATTTGACAACCTGACAATCTTTGGTGAAAGAATTCAGGTTAGCCTGGAGATGTAGCATCTGGGCATCATCCTAGATGCAAAATTGAACTGGAACGTACACCTGAATAATATCTCAAACAAAGCAAAAATGGCCCCTGTGATGGGTAGACGCATGCTTGGGAAAACCAATGGTATTTCACTGGGGTAGTTAGTCTAACTAACCATGATACATTTGTAGAGTCATGAACAACATTCCAACAGCATCTACGGAAATCCTTCAATGAAATCCTCCAGCAACTGGCACACCAGCTGAGAACGATACGGATATAAACATATACAGGAAGTGGTAAAAGGTAAACCCATCCTTCAAATGGGCACCGACCATGTTCTTAGGGTACTCATTTGACAAACAATGACTGGGACCCAACCCCACCTCAACTGTGAAGGGGTCTAGTCTGGTACATACACGGCTCCTGTACAGTAGAAGGCACCGAGGCCGGAATATATGGCGTAAGACCGAAAGAGACCATTAGTGTACCACTGGGAAATATAGCCACAGTCTCTCAAGCAGAAACCCTTGTAATAATGCAGTGTATCCAGAACAATATAAATGCGTATACACCCAGCACCATATAAGCATCCTGTCTGACAACCAAGCAGGTTTAAAATCACCTGAATCACCTGGCATCACTTCTAAACTTATGAGGGAATATCTAAACCATCTGACGTTCTTGTGTGAGTAGAACGTAGTTCAGCTCACACGGGTGCCAGGTCACATGGGGGCGGAGAGGAATGGAAAGCAAATTTCTTCGCAAAAACCCAAACAATGCATCCGAACAGTTGTAAAAATGTGGACCGATATACAACACATTTCTCGCTGGGAGGCAGTACAGGGACAAAAACTGGGGAAGGAAATAATTGGAACGCCTTCTCTTAGACTTGCAATTGACGTCCTCCATCTAGGTCGAACTTAGATTAGACGGCTGGTGGGACTTATAACAGGGTACCGCAAGCTGTGAAAACACCTATGCATCATTGGTGCATATAGAGGAAATACACTTTGTAGACTATGTAAAGAAGAGGAGGAAACAGCCTTACACATAATTTTTGACTAACCCATTTCAAATCGCTGCTAATAATCAAACAATCAAAACACGCAGTCAACATAAATAAATTATACTAGTATTTAAGATGTTTGTGGGATGTGCGTGTGTTTGTGTATTTGTATTTCCTATTAAATGAAAGCACAATTTGTAAAATAATATTTCTATTCTTAAAACAAACAAATTCTATACTAGAGATTACAAAAATATCTTGGTAATTTTAATTTTGAAATTGTATTAGTTTCTTATAAACTAAATGTTAGATGGTAAAAATGTTACAATTAACTGTTAAACAGGGGTAACTAACTCATACAGATATGAATGTTCGTAATTTGAACTCATTGAAGAATGCTGAAAAACACCTATAATTAAATAATATTAAGATATTGATTGTGCTCATGGACTGGAAGAAGATAAATGACTAAATACACTTCAAAAACAGGAGCTCTGAAATCGTTGCATATTTAATGGAGCATAGCAAAATTGAAGAATAATATTTATACCTACGTTTGTTTGTCTAAGAATACACTTCCAGCGGCTTCACTTCCGGTTTCATAAAATGTCAAATGATACATTTTGCAAGAAAACTTTACTACGAAATAAAAATCCTTCACAATATTTTACATGTAAAAGACTTTCTTGGAGATCTCATTGTTGACACCTCAAGTTTGTTGAAATTATTTAACAGGTTGGCGGATACCTTGACATAAAATAATTAATCAACAACTACAGTTATAAAAAAAACATTTTTAGAGCAAGAACCGATAACTAACAAAGGTACTCTTTACTACAGGCATTTTAGTAGCTGTTTATTACCGAATCTAATCATGTACGATTTTACGATTTTAAAAAGGTTAACTATTTTATATAAACAGTTCTGTAGAAATAGTACGAATTAGATAATTACCACCAAGTGTTATAATGAACTGGAGAAGGAGTTGGCAAATCGTCTACTTCTTAGTGGAAAACTGGTACTTGAACTAGATAGAATGCCCAACGCTGTATTAAAGTTATTGGAATTGGTTTGTAAATTTAACTATTACATCCCGCCGTGCAGGGCTGGCGCCAAGCTTTCTGGAGAAGTTTCTTTTTCGATAAACACGCATCCATTAAATTACAGTAATACTTCTTTTTATTATACAGGGTGACTTTCATATTTTAGCAAATATTTTAAGCAGTGATTGTTCACATCAAAAAAATACAATATACGCAAAATTGCCTAATAAAAATTATTATAATTTTTAAGAAAGACTTTGTTTGTTTGAAGCCGCTGAAATTTTTCAAATTGAGCACGCAGCTTTTGAATTATGAGATGTAACCAGTTGAATCAGAGGATTTTAAACTGAGACTAAGAATGTGCCAAAGTTTAAAAAGTACCTGCAATAAGTAACGCTCTGCCGTTTATGAATTAATGAATAAGCTCATTTGAATTAAAAAGACGAATAGATGAACAACGTACGAAATATTTTATTTGTGATTGTGAAAAACTAAATCATAAAATAAATTACAATTAAAGCCAAGTCGCTAAAGGAGATGCTCAAAATGCTGACCAGCGTTGGCAATACAAGCTTTCGCACGGCTGGAGTTCTTCAACTGTGTCGAATGGAGTAGTCTAAACAAGTTGCTGCATGTGACCCCATACAAAAAAAATGACAAGGATTTCAGTCAGGCGATCTTGGGGGATGCAAGATCGGTCCATTACGGCCTATCCAACTATTTGGGAATATGTTATTCATCCAAGCCGTCACTAGCGCAGCGTAATGATGTAGAGTGCCATCATGGAAATAAAGCATATTCTGCCGCGTATGTAGCGGAACATCCTCTAGCAACTCCGGTGGTAGATTTTCCAAAAAATCGAGGTAACTATTACCATTTAACCATCTGGGCAAAACGTAGGGACTAATATGATGATGTCGAACGATTCCCATCCAGACATTGATGGAAAATGATTGCTGGAAGTAACACTCTCGAATTTTATTATGATTTTCATTACTCCAAATGTGCGTGTTATGAGCGTTATGATTTTGCGCGAAACCTGCCCCATCAGTAGTACAAACTGGAATACTCCTACCTGATTAGCAAGACGATTGAGGATTCGATTCTCACGTTGCCGTCCAATATCGCGTCTGTCCATTGCAAAGGATCCAAAATCTCTCAGGAGTTTAACCATACTCACGAAGGTTCGCGTGCTGGGCAGTCGCTGTCCAGGACAACGTTCACGGTAGAAATCTGGAGCAAGTACGGTTTTCCCAGGGGCCTCTCCATAAATTAAAACCATATCAGTCATCTCATCATTGGTAAAATCTATTTTACGGTATTTTTCAAAACGAAGATGTCAAGGTGACATTAATAATGAATTTTCGGCACTCTCCTGATAAGTTGATGTTGATGGTGTGATCGAGGAGGGGGTGTGTGGTGCATCGAGTGCTTATGAAGTAATTGTACATTAGTAGTGCATGTGTTGGTGGATACAGTGCAACTAGCGCCATGGATTCAAGAGAGGAAGCTCGTCTTTTACTATTGTATGAAGAAGCGGATCCTGATGAATCTTTGAATGACAGCGAAGAACGGAGACGCGACCTACATGCCAGAAAGCTATGATACCGACAATAGTTCTTCATCTGAAAGGGAAAATAATGGCTTTACTGAACAGAGAGATAACGATAACCAAACTCCTGATTTTGAAAATGATAATAAGGATCCCAACTGGTCCGAAACAACAAGTGACATACCAGATTTCAGGTTTGATAACGATTCTGCAAGAATAGACGTCGAAATTGTGGGCGATTCAACACCTACTGATGTTTTCAAATTGTTTTGGAACAATGAAGTAGTGATTTAAGTTTACGATACACAAATAGTTATGGTCAAAAATTAAAAACCGAAGCAAGCCCACATTCTAAATACTCACGTATTACAACTTTTACGGTTGTTGAGGAAGAAGAGTTAGAGTTCATTGGCCTTACATTGCTTCGTGCTTAAATAGATTTCTCTACACTATGCTGAATCCCTTTTACAGATTCTCTTTACTACCATCCAATATTTCCCTTTACTATGTCTGCAGGACGATACGCAATAATACTGAGGTCACTAAATTGTTGCGAAGTTCCAAAGGAGGATAAACTGCTTAAAATTAATCCATTACTTACTTTGCTTTTGAAAATCTTTAGAAATGCTTATCAACCTGAAGAGCACATATATTTGGACCAGTCTCTGCTTCTCTTTCGTCGGAGATTAAGCGTCCGGCAGTACATAAAAGGAAAGAAAGCAAAGTACGGGATGAAATGTTATGAACTATGTACTCCTAATGGGTACGCCTTCAACATAGAAATTTACAAAGAGAAGCAAACTGCAGACGATAACCAATCTAAAATTGACTCGCTTGTATTCCGCCTCATGGCTCCTTATTTGAATAAGGGCCATCACTTAGTAATGGACAATTATTATAACAGCATAGTGTTTTCACAGAAACTAATTAAAAAACAGACTCATACAACCGAAACTTAAGATTTAAGTGTTATCCCAAACTGACAGATGTGCCAAACCGTTTTAGTCAGGGAGGTATACACTAAAATAGATTTTCCAAGTCAATCATTTTCTGTAAACATTTATTTATTTCAGATAAAAGAAAGCCACTTCAGGTTTCAGAGTAGTACCCATATATGTCTGGGGTTGGCAGATGTGACCAGCTAGTGGCATATTACTCGAATCCTAGAAAAACTATACGATGGTACAAAAAGGGTATTTTTCATTTGCTGGATGCGGCAGTTATGAATGCTTTAAGTTGTTTGTAGTTTCGTGTAATGCTTATTAGAGATCTATTGTGTGTTCCAGGAAATGTTAAACATGGAAGAGACCTAGTCAAACAAACCAAAGTACCTGATAGTCGTCGCACACTAAACATGCAAACTGCTAATCAAGAAATCGTACATACACATTTTCCTGCAAAGATACCCGCTCCTTCGGAAAATTATACAGGAAAGAATTATTTTCAAAACTGTAGACAGTGTACCAAACAGACCAAGAGGGCACAACTTTCATGGAGATGCAAGGGCTGTACCCAGAAACCGCCACTTTGTCCAGGGTGTTTTGAGCATACCACCTTCAACTTTAAAGTTACTTTAATTTTTTGCAATACTGCGTTTCAATATGTTTCTAAGTGTTACTAATTATGTTTTGTTCAATAAAGTTTTATTTAGGGGCAAATAAAATAGATTTTTGCCTTCCTGCTATAACAGTAGATCGTCCCTCTGCATGAAAAGTGGAATTTCGTGGGACGCTACTGCTATAGCAGTAACAATTTTTTTCCTATCAATAATTTAGAAAACCCCTTTGAATAGTGCCCTAAAAATATTTCCCGTATTGCTTTACCCATTCAAAAGTTATAAAGGTGTGCCAGGACAACCCACTTTGAAACATATCCGCAAATGTGTTAAAATTAACAATTTTTGTATAAGACGTTATTGGATTTATCGTGTTATTTTACCGTCGTCTGTTACCAGTTAGAATATTTGCATAACTATTATATCACCCTGTATTCTATTAAGTCTGTAATTCTGTTTTTGTAAATATCGTATTTGCAATGTGAAGTTTCATTACTACAGTATTCCTTCATGGAAGAATAAAAGAAGAACAATCAGTAGGTAAAGTATACTCAATATTTTATTAAAATAATTAAAACTTGTACAAAATACAATATACGAAACAATTAGCAACTAACGATCTAAACAATTTAAATTTTTCGGGTTACATTTTAGCAAAATTTTAAAATAAAAGAATGGTGGTGACACTAATCTCTTTTTTAATTGAGCTCTATAGTCTATAGTCGTTAAAGCTTTGTATCAGCGTAGACCAAAAATAACGTTTGTTTTAGAATCAATATATTCCTTGAAAACCACTGATACAGACAGGATAAACATTATTTTGTGAAATATTGCTACACTGGAAATGTATCTAGAAATCCTTGTACGAAAATTGGTAAATTAAGTCCGGAACCGGCACAGTAAAGAGAAACACAATTAAGTATCACGAAAAACATTTGATATTTATTCAAGTAATCTCCTTTTTTTTTACTACCTATAAAGAACCATTATAAAATGTTTTTGAGGAGAATCGGCAGAAGCGTTCGACGAAACTGCTTCTAATTGGGTGGTTACATTATTGTTATGAGAAATAACTTCGCAATCATTGTAGAATGTGTAGTGGTAATATCACGTAACAAGAACCAACTGCTCTGGTGAGCAGGGTTTCCATGCTGGATTTTTGCAAACGGAGCCAATTTAAAAATCTCATCCGTAAGACTGTGAGGGTTTATCTTTGCACATATGTTTCCTTTACCTAAACCTTCATGTAAAATCCATTGAATCGCCCTCTTATTGGAGTGTAACTCACCTGCCATCATTCGGAAGGTCATTCGGCGATTTTGTGACGCAATTTATAAATTCTTCTGACAAAAATTGCATTTGTAGAGATTCACAGACGCCCGTCATCTTAAACATTCTCTATCTCTGAATAGTTTACATCATTCAGACATACTTGCTCCATGACGACTGACAGAAACACGATCTACTCTTGAGCAGAAACTAACTCCTTTGCGATCTTTGCTTGAGTTATTGATAAAACTGCTAACTCTTAGAATATTTAAGAGGGAAAGTTTAAAGTTTTCATAAAT
Source organism: Limonius californicus (assembly GCA_014611495.1). NCBI lineage: Eukaryota > Metazoa > Arthropoda > Insecta > Coleoptera > Elateridae > Limonius > Limonius californicus. The sequence continues at coordinate 18,400 of JABXWE010042633.1, read as the reverse complement.
AAATCTGTGCCGTATATATATTTTGTGCTAGCCATCTGTTAACGCACTTTTTGATTAATTCATGTTATCAATATTTCACTTACCACAGGTATACGGAAAGTATTAATTCGGAAAAAAATTTACTATAAAATTTTAGTGTGGAAGTGGAAATGTTCGCATGTGGCCGTCGAAATCTCTGTAAATCATTGTGCAATTTTGATAAAACTTAAAGTTCTAAGATTATTTAAAAGTATATTGTTTGTGTAGTTAGTAGGAAAAGTGATAGATTTCCGGACGGTGGTGGTGGAAATTGCTGGATGAGGCGTAGCCGTGTCTAACAACTACCTGCGTCCGGGAATTACACTTTTCCTACTATTTTTCTTCTATTGGAGGTAATTAATATTTTGTTATTTTCGTATTTATACATGTCAGATAATATACTATACTATACTATATATCCGTTTACAGTTTTACCAGGATGCTTTACGATATGATTACTTCGCGTAACAGTTGTCCTTTACCGACGACTCCCCCAATGTTAGTAAATACCCACTTTGTTCTTGAGCCTTATGGTTTAAACGCCTCTGAATATTTAGTTTGCCAAAAAATAAAAAAATTAAGTCCAACAAGTTACCTTCACACCTAACCGGTAGAGAAGCTTTCTGATTTTATATATAATATATAAGTCCAGCGATGTCCAGAAGTTGCCCGAAACTACCCAATGGTCTACTAGTTATTCTTCGCGTTAAATATTCTTTTACCATTTTACCAGCGTGCGAGAAAAATCACCCACGTGCTAAGAAAATATCACGCCCGCAACACTTACATTGTAACAAAAACACTACCACCCTGGATTTATGACATTTCTGATAGACATTATACCAAGTTTTGATGCCTTAAAAAATATGGCGTGGATTACGGCTTGGGGTAAAAATATATCCCGGGAGTTTATTATTGTTATTGTGCGGATATACAAAGATGCAGTTGCTCGACAGATGGCATAATGGTCACAAAACTAACAATATCGATAAATAAAAATTTGAACTAATTAGGTTTAGTGGCTTAAATACAATGTTCAAAAATTATATCTGGGGAACTGCGGTACTGTAACAGCAAGAAGAAGTGGCAACTGTTTATTCAACAATCTGTCATGTTCGTTTGAGTTTTGCTGCTTAGCCTTTGATAGTTCCCATCTGTGCCGTTTGCCGTACTTGTGGAAGTCTGGATTTGCCGACAAAAGGTGTTCTTGGAACTCTTCGCTTGCAGATGCGCCGGAAGGCACGCGTCAAGAATATTGTTTTAGAACAATTTCGTGGGGGTGGGAGTTTTTGCGTCAGGGGGAAGTCAGTGGACACTAGCCGCTGGAAGTAAACGCACGTGATTGTAGGGTTGTTAGGTGCATTCTTCTGCTAAATGAATTTATCGTTTCGTTTTTTGGCTTAGGCAAAAGAATCTTCGACTTGGGTCGGATTAAAAATATTAGCAGCTTTTTGTAAAGAGAATTTGCTGTCTCGACTTGTGTCGGTGTCGAAGCTTTCAACCCCGTAACAGTCTCCTTTGAGTCGTTGCAACTGACCATCCGGTGCAGCGGCGGAGTGATTTGAATTTAAACTTCCGTCCTCCTTATTTTCGTCCAAGAAAGTCCTGGCCCATAGCGTCATGTCCCCTCGTGATGCAGTCTTCAAGGGCGTGCCTGCGAATTTTTCCTGCTTCTCTAAGAACCTAGGACACCCCAATTGTGCCTCTCTCCACACCGCACCGAAGAGAAAACTAAAGTAAAACTTGCCAATGTACTGTACAGTGTTTCTTTTTCCCACGTTTCGTTAAAAACTAAGAAATAAAACAGTTTATTTTCTTTATAATATTAAAAGTGAGGCAACCTTCAGTTGGCCAGTGCTTCTTATCCGTTTAGATTAAAATTAATTAATTTCTGTAAACTCGAACCTCACTAGCTGCGTAGATCTGTTCATTAAAGTAAATGTCGCAAGCCACTGGCGACGACTCTATTTTGTTTGAACGTTAAACCTTCCCTCGGTGTGTTAACTACAATTATTACCGTTTTGGAAAATTTTCTTGTACTTTGCGTATTACCAATTTCAAACAGCAATAGAATTACATATGTCTTCAAATTCACCATATCTTCTATTTCTTGGTATATTTATTGTGTGCGTGGACTTTGTAAGCTTTATATACAGGTGGAGGCACAATAAAGGTGAGTCCGATTCCCGTAAGCTGCTGGCTTCTCGGCGTTCCACGAGAACCTGTAATAAGATGTGATTTGGAAGGTGGCGCCCGCCAATTTTAACCTACTCTGTACCCAACTAGGTAGGATATTCTCTCCCGTAAGCGTTTCTCGTGAACCACCCATACTCCTCTGAGCTAAGCGGAAGGCCTTTTCCACCATTCCTGTTGCGGGTCGCCAAAAAAGCTCGTTTGGCCCGTAACAAATCAAATTGATATTATTAATTTAAATATTGTTTAATAGTTATGAAAGATTAGAGTTATACGTTGTACAGAGTCTTTGGTAGTAGAACATTTGTGAACTGGATCTATTGGTATTCTCTGTTAAATTTAAAATGAACGTTAGATAATGTTTGTACGGTAGTATTCTGACAATAGTTTTGTAACTAAGTATGTTTTGAAATTCTCATAAAAAAATACGTATATATTTAGACGTGATAACGTGTTACAGAACTAAGAGATTTTTCAGATAAAATGTGTTGCCAATCACCCATTTTCACCACCGTCTTAGTCGACCTCTTGTAATCACTCTATTTTCTCACTAGAAATGGCCCCGATAACAGTACAGTAATTAAAATATATAAAATAAACAGAACAATCACATATTGTATTAGTCCACTCAACCTTTGAAAATATTATGTAAAAAAGTAATAGATTCTGCGAACTACAGTAGGAAAGCTTCTAAAATCTATTGATTTCATAGTATTAGCCGACATTGCCAAATAATTTCCTACCTTATTGCCAAGCAATCAAAACGAAACGTTTTTAAACTTGGAGTATATTCTACATAAGTGATGGTAATTAATTAATTTTAGGAAGTATGTCAACAATGCCAACATTATAATAACATATACAACTTTAACCGATGTAGTGCAGAATATTAGGAAATGTGGATTGGATGCAAAGTTGAAAAACAGTTTCGTTTTGAATTTATTAATATATAACTTGAAATATAATTTATATTTGCATTTCTATATCAGAACGTATTTGTTAAACTAGTTGTCTAGCAAATCCAGATAATAAATTTTACTTTCGGACATATTTCGCAAATAAACCTTGTTATTCATCCAGGCAACAGGCAAACATTTACACAGCATCTGCTTAGTTATGTCAAGCTATGATTTTGCATACATTTATAAAATTAAATTACAAAATTTCTTGTATAGAGCATAGCTCTGTAAAAGGCTTTGTGTAAATTAACAGGGAATATGAAAACAAGTCGCAGATATTAAATTTCATTAATTAGTAATTACCTCTGTCATATTAGTTTGTGTAGTTTTGCCAGTATTAGAATTATTAGTTGAATAGTTTGCAGCATTATTTATATAAGTTTATATGCAATGTATTGGTTAAATTTTGGTGAAATGTCAGAACACCAGAAAACGATAGCCTAAGTTATGAAGCAGTTTATTCGTCTGTCTGAAACAATATATTTTCTTTATTTTTACGATCCATAGTATACAGAGAACTGGTAATTAGATTATTGACAATGTATACCATTTGTACATTAATTCTTTTTAAAAAGTGTGTTTTTCAATGCCATTATTTAAAGCGTAACCTAGCGTTGCGTCTACACTTCTGCTTAAAGATTTCAGTATTTTTCGATTAGGGTGGAATTATAAAGAGATGTAGTCTACATATTTATAATATTTTCAATAAATTGAATGAAAGCAGATAATAGCAGAAATAGTTCGTGGAAAATATTGATATTTATTTAAACTAAAAACTGTACATCATCATCATCAAAGACCTTAATATATCGAGTCCCCGAATTTATATTTTGACATACCTACAACAAACAGTTTAAACATACATACCATAAAAGTACGGTTTATTTAAAATGTTTTCATTTTAGGAAAAAGAAACATGTCTGCTGGTATGTATCAAGGCAAATATATAGAGTTGCTTATTGATTTTAATAACGCCGTGTCTCTTAACTAATAACTTCACAATCACTGCAGAATGGGCAGGTGATTTTTATGTAACAAAAATCAACTACCTCTTACTCAAAATTCTGGTAACACTAGAGAACTGCGCTACAATAATCGCTGTTTTACTTCAACGTAGATATGGCACTGTCTGTCAGGCGCAAATCCATTATGAATCACATCTTGTTCATTCAAGAAGTTAAAAGACATAGTTTACGTATTGAATTTTTGAAAAAAAAAACATTAGGTCTTGATGATGACTTTACAATCCACTGTTCTGGCGTTTCATTTGATGGTCGTACTGAAAAACTCATAATACTTACCAGTGACAATGCATAGAAGAAAATTTGTATTGTCTGGACAAGGCTAGGCGAAGTCTAAGTACGATGAAACTCTCCACTCTTTATGATCACTGTGGCGATTGAACATTGCAGAGGTCTTTACTCTTTCATAAATGTTCTCATAAAATTTCTCTTTTTATTAATGTTAAACTTCTAGGCCGTCATGCAGAGCGTCATTTGGTGATGTTTTAAAATATTGTTACCAAAAACCTGCGCACGGGAACAACAAGACAAATTAACAAGACCAACACATTTTCTGGTAACAAATTTGGAAACACCGAAATATTCTACCCACGGGTAACTCACTGCACGTATCGGTGTTTTCACCACGGCTCTCTCAATCTGCGACACGGGGTGGGTGAAAATGATCTTCAAACTAACAATCTTCAAAGGGCGCCAGGATTCCACTTCACCAGTCGTCGTGCAGCGATAAATCAGACCTACCTTACCGAATCCACATAAGGGTAAACTCTTACCTCGCAGAACGAACGTCAACGGTTCCAACAAAAACATAAACAAGGAAACAAGACACAATAAAACGCAACAAATTACGTAATAAACTGAAAATAATATATTGGTCCCTAAATTGCAAACAACCTGTATATAAATCAACCACAAATTAAATATAATATAATATAAGTTCAATGTAAATTATACACCCTGTAAATAGGTTCAATAAACATACATATAAAAACGATGACCAATGCAATGGTACACCCTGTATATAATGGTATCAAATAAACGCAACTGAATCACACTTGGGTGAAGCCCAAGTTGTAACATTAAAAGAAACTTACAAAGTTTAAAATAAAATAAGATTTTGGGAGGCAAACCAAGGAACCAAAATACTTTCCTTAAATATGACGTGAAAAAGCAAGGAGGAACAGTTCAGCGGATAAAACCCCTAAATGACTGATCTGAATCACAAAACAGATCTAAAGGCAAAGATAGTAAACTACCCAAACTTAAAATTACCGCAATCCGAACGCTGGGGAAAATTATCCAAGGCCTTGTACAATGCAGCGTTAAAAATACCCGATAAGCAATAACGGGAATTCGAGTAGAGATCCAAAATAAAACCAAAATCCGTATCCCCTTACTCGTAACATAAATATATATATATATAAGTTATACTGAATCAAAAATTTCCCAAATATCCAATTTTATAACAGCCGGGTCAATATCCACTACGGCAAAATACGCACAAATTGAAATGTAAATCAGCTGATCGCAAAATGTAAACAATAAAGTAAAACAGACGTAAGTGATTACTTCTGCTACACAGGTTGATAAATATCGGTAAGTGAACTCAATAATTTGGTGCTAAACACAGTGATAACCGAAATAAAAGATTAGAATACAAAATTACTAATTCATAATACTTGGACAAACAAATCACAGACAGAACTTCTTCTAGGTTATACATGGGCATAAATTGTAAACGAACCCACGTTCTTCAAGTTATCACGATCGAAGAGGACAAAGTTATAATTTCTAACCTGAGCTTCTGAAAGTGTCCAAACGGCTTGATCACAGCGATACCGAAGGCTGTCGTTCCTCAGGTTTACGAAGATGACTTCTTCTACAGGAACGGCCAGGTAATTCAAGAAAGTCGAATACGGCTTCCGAAACAGACAAACTCTTCTCTCGTCGAAGATCCCAGATAACGAAGTTCAGCTACAGGAAAGTGGTTCACAGGCAGCATCAGAGTTACGGTCCCAAGAGCGTGCTTCACTATCACGAAACCATGCGGCGACCGTAATAGACTGGTACTGGTAATGTAATTAATCGGGCAATAAAACCCTTGAGAATTTATTCAACCACAAAATATTAAACCAAATAATGCATAAATTCTCTTACAGAACTGGATGATTAATTAAATCCGAAATATTCGCAGATATAAAAATTTTTCATTAATCACTGTAACATTACTAGCAAAGCAACTGCACACCGTGACAATCAAGAAGGAAGTCCTCAAGAATCTTCTCAACAGGAAACACCCCCGCCTCAAAAATCCCAAATTTACACCTACACTTACAAAATTATTTAAAATTCCCTAAATGTCAGGAAGCAAAGAAATTCAAAATCCAACAAGGTCACAAAGCGCGCACGACAACCCAATGGTATGCAACCAAACATACACCTAACATGGTCAGGAAACTTAACATAGAAATGTAAACATAACAATATGTTATGTTCATTTAAATTGTGCCACTCTGTCTAGATTAGAGTCATACTCTAATTGCCGCTTCATAGAAATTAAAATTTTATTTTATTTCTTATGTCGATTACAGTTTTCGTTCTTTTTCTTTTAAGATTGAGTTATGGAGGCCAATTCCGCAAAGCTTTGAAGTTTTCCTTTGTAGGCTACAATTGCCATTTAAAAACAATTATCGGAAATATTTATCCTCTGAAGTCGCACGTGTTATTTGCTTCCAGAAAAATTGCATCATATTTCTACATGTGGTACAATCGTTTCGGGGAATCCAGGTTCCCGTTGCGTTGAGTTCTTCTGTCAGTCTTCCATCTTCGTTGACTCCGGACTTCCCAAATGCCATCTACAGGGGGCCGTAAATAAGTCGAGTGCTGCAGGGGCGGCTCGCGTTTTCGATGGGTGTCCATCATGTGTGATTTTCGTTTCGATGTTTTACCATGGGGTGAAAACAGAACTATCGACAAGTGTCGGATGTAGAAACACACTGGATTTTATCCCTGGAAAGGCAATTTATTGTAAAATTGCCGATCGCCTTTGGCGGAGTAATATCGAGCCCAGTTCCTGTCCCTCTAGTAGTACCGTCGGTGCGACGAACGCATCGAATTTTTGGCCCTTGATGTTGACTCCATTCCATCCAGTCTTCAGGGGCGGGCTTGCGGATTTTCCCACATCTTGTGAATGAGATTGTGCCTATCTCTCTATCCCATTCATCGGATGGTAAGGTAAAGAACTAGTGTGAACTTTGTGTGTTGTGAAAAGAAAACTTTTGACCTACTCTGTACACAACCAGGAAGATTTTCTTCCATAAGAAATTTCCGTAAATCCCCCTACTCCTCTGCAGGCCTTTTTCCGTCTATCCTGTTGCGGGTCGACGAAAAAACTCGTTTGTCCCGTAGAATACAATTTTGCGAATGTACCTGCCTATTAAGATATCGACGGAGATCACTGTTCTAACGTTATTTTGAGCATTCTCACATGCATCTCTGATTATGTCACACTATATAAACACACTAGTACGAATTAAGGTGATATTACCTTACGCAGTTTTCAACATTTCATGAGTTTCATAGTTTTCCCTGACTTACAACAGGAGCTCTACGAGAACTGATGAAACCCCAATATACGCTTCACCGTCCTGCGCAGAAAGTAACAGCTGTTTGATCTTCTCTATTGAGAAAAACCGCAACAAACTTCGTATATGCATTAAAATTGGGGATATGGTGGTTCCAGCATTGTCGGGTATGATATGATATAACCGCAGTTATGCATTCGGCATTAACAATTGATTGAAAAGGAGAAATGTTATAAGCACTGCGAATATATACGCTGCATTTAATTACATTTTGTTGTTTACTGATATTAATTTGAACTTTAAATAAATTACAAAATTTTGTTGAAGGTTCCTTTGTTTCCATACTCGCGTTCTATTAACATAAACATGACATGGTGTAAGTTCAGCAAAAATTCTATGATGCAGAAGCAAACTTATTGGAATTTTTCAAATATTCCTAACAACATGTACTACAGACATTGCTTAATGTATGGTGTAACTCAGCTTATACGTACAATCGTTGGTAGTATAAAGATATTCTTTTGTTCAGCTATAGGTACAGCGGTTAACTATAAGGCAAGATTTGCCACTTTCCATCTCCAGAAATAACCGTAGTCGTTTTTAAGAGGTATGCGGCCTCTAGGTCGAGTAAATCTGACGTGAGTTGCTGGAGTCATAACAGACGTAGTGCTGCGCTGTACCTACTGCTATTTGAAAGCCTTATAAGTTTACAAAAGAAAATTGTTATTACTATAACAGTTTCAGATGAAAACCCGTATTTACTTTTTACAGCTGATTATTATCTATACAAGAAGTTATCAGTATTTCTTCCTCACGTTCTACCATCTGCAAATGTGTTTTTCATCTGACAGAAAACTTGGCCCTTGCAATTTGCATTAGTGCTTGTATCCGGCCGTAGTTTTATAGATTTCTTTATTTTTATGGAATATTATTCTTTTTTATATATGGAACACACCTGGAAAACCTTGAATCTGATTATAGTTACACCTCATGACGGCAATCTATACAGCTATATTTATTAAATATCTTGAAGAGAATACAACTAGTTGATTCAAATGATTTTAACAGGTGGGAAGAGCTGCGGATGTTAGGTTATCCACCCAGATATTAATATTTTCTGCTATTTAGCAACAGTAAGTACAGCAACTCAGCAGTATTTCGTAATAATAAAATAATTATATCAAATTCTATACATGGTATGGTTTAAGTAGAGACAATTTCTTTGTTTATCGATAATTATGTTTCATAGGTTGCAGTTACTCGTTTAGCATTGTGATATTTATTTTCTATTTTAAACTAAGCATATGCATTCGCATAAGAGCAGTCACACTTTGTCAAATTTTGAGTTTATCTATTGCAATTTTACAGGTACTCTAACAATTAAACTGAAAATCTTGCTTGATATTGGATATCCAGATCATACTATATAATCATTTGTAACTAGCCTCCGTGATCTAGTGGTTAACGCGTTTGCCTATAGACCCAAGAGACGCGGGCACAAATTCGATCAAGGTTAGATGTTTCTAGCGGGAAAACTTTTTAAATTGTGCCTTCTGTGGGACAAAACGTTAATTCGCAGGTCCCATGCCACAGCTATGTGTGACACGTTAAAACACACTACGGGGGTTGAAATTATTAAATTCAGAGTTAGGGTGTACAATGGGTTAAATATGGTCTAAGTGTAGAGATGTCTAAAACTGCATCCTAGTTCTCGCTCAATCAAAATACATTCAATACATACCTTCTTAGATAGAGAAATTAAAGAGATTGCAATTTACAAGGAAACTCTTAATCAGTAACAGCTACCGACAGGGTTACTGTGACCCAGTGGTAGCTATAATTTCAAACAATAGTAAATATCATGGAGAATAGGGGTGTGGGAGACCTGTATTATTAGTTATGCTCTGATGAGTTAGTCAGAATTTAAGTGTTATAGTTGTCGGTTTCGTATATTTTACCAAATCTGATATGAAAACATGACTTATCTATAGCATTTACGTAGATTTTGTAACATAATACGCCAACAAAACACATAAACTCGAAATTTTATCTCAGTTCAAGGAGTATTCAAGTCTTACCACGAGGAGATCAAATCATTATCGGCAACGCATGGTACCGGACGAGAATTTGTCGGTGTACTATTTCTGTTGCACGTTTTCTATTTTTGCTAACCTGTCTGAAGTTTGATAACGACCTAACAGAACAAGAAAGAGTCGTAATTAACAAGCTAGGGAATTTCTTGCAAATTTTATTTCTTTTCTACTCGTAAGGTAATTTTGCAACTACCCAGGGATAGTAAAGCGATGCTGCTGTCACTGTAAATACCAATACGTTAGTTCTTGATTTGTCGTTCAAGAATTGCATCTGCACCATGTATTCCCACTACCTCCGCTTGGAAGACGACAGCAATTTTGCCTAGTGGTATACTGTGGCGTACGTTTAATTCATTCGGAGAAAACTCCGGCAGTTGCTTTAGCATTGGCAAAAACACTGAAGTGTCTATTGAAAAGCATATTATGGAAGGAAGTAGTCTACCACTGAGTCTAGAGGAGGGATCTTGACGACTGCCTCATCCAGGATACGGGTATGTCTGCCTTCCCTGCCTGCTACGTGCCACAGACCCTTACCGCGCAGCGTCAAAGCCGTCTTCACAGCTGCTTCCTCCATAAAAGATCCGAGTGGTGAAAGGCATAAGATTACTTCTAAGGCGACTATAGGAGTTGAACGTATAGCACCTGTAGAACTAAGAGAAGCAAGACGTTGTGCATGTCTTCATTTGGTTACTACCGTAACTTGTCTGACCCTGGGCCACCAGACAAGTGCTCCATAACATAGTATAGGTCTAATCACGGCAGTATACAGCCACAAGGTAATTCTGGGAGAGAGTCCCCAGAATTTACCTAAGCGCGGCAATACTGCCAGAAAGCCTTGCATGCTTTTGAAGTTTTAGCTGTTAAATGTTTCTCCCAATTCAGCTGTTTGCCAAAAATAACTCACAGGCATTTGACATGATCTGAAAAGCTGAGAGAAGTGCAAATAGTAAAGGTGTGCATCAGGGTCCAACCTTACTTTTCTTCGTGAAAGGTACAATTTCTGTCTTCAAGGGATTGGCAGAGAGGGCTGATCACTACACAATTTTTCCTTTATTTGGAGAGCCGTTTGCATGAAGGTGCAGAGCGTGCTTTTAAAGTTCTTTGTGATGAGTATGGCAATGTCATCCGCTTGTCCAATGGTATAGAACCCAGCATCATTGAGTGAGCTTAGAAGTCTGTCCACCACTGTATTCCACAACATTGGAGACAGAACCCCGCCTTATGGACAGCCTTTCATCACTACACCTCTAATAGAGGCCAATAGCTGTCTCCTATATTAAATAGCACTGCTCTCATCGTAAGTATGCGCTTGATCCACTCAGAGAGAGTAGATGCAACTCCATGTCTACGTAAGGCACAGTTATGCTTTAAAAGGAAGCCTTGTCACAGGCTCCTTCAACATCAATGAAAACTCCCAGAGTAGACATTTTGTTATCTAGCGATCTCTCAATTCAAGTCACTATAGCTTGTAGCGCCGATATTGTAGGTCTCCCTGGGATGTAAGCATATTGGTTCAGGTGCAGTGGGCGTGAAACAAGCACCTTCTCCCTTATTTCGGTGTCACAAAATCTCTCAAGCGTCTTTAGTAAGAAGGATATAAGACTAATCACTAATGGGACGATATGATTTGGCCAGGCAGTAGTCGGTACGCCCTGGTTTATGTATAAAAACTACCTAGTTTTCTCCAGCTCTCCGGTATATATCGAAAAGTGATACATGCCCGGTAGAATCAAATCCAGTACCCACTGTAATAGGGCTGGAAAGACACCGTCCATTTCTTGCGACTTGTAGGGAAGAAAGGAATTTATAGCCCAGGATATTTTGTCACCCCGTACGACATGGTCCGCCGCTTCCCAATCCTCCTCGGTGGGAGGTGGGGCGTCGGGCCTCGGCCATGCACGGTCAGAAGTGACAATGCAGCCTGGAAAATGTGTTTGAATTAACACTTGCGATGACTCTTCGGGTTTGGTTGTAAGGGAACCATCCCCTTGCTTGAGATAGTCTGGTTGTTGATTGGGGTCTTTAGGAAAGATCCTTTGTAGTCTAGCCGCTGCAGTAGTGGTGTCTATGGAACTGCAAAGAGTTTTCCAAGAGTCTCTCTGTCTCGAGCCAATTTCTTTTTCGTATTTTCGTTTTTGGCCTTTGTATCTTTCCCAGTTACTAGTAATTCTAGTTCGCTTTGCTTTATTCAAAAGTTTGCTCAACTTTGATTTCCTCCTATCGAGTTTTCTGCACCACCAAGAGGTTGTGCGACTCGCTCTATGTGCCCTTAGGGGGCGTGATGATTCGTAGGATTGTAGGAGCGAGGTCTGCAGAATATCCACTCTGGGTTGCAAGTTCTCTACCTGAACAATCGCTTCCGGGAAGATCGACTCCTCCAGATGGGCTTCCAGATCTGCCTTATGACCTAGTCTGTCAATCCGCCTAGGATTCCGATATTGTTTTGTTGTCGCCGTAGTACCAGATAATCTGAAACACTTCAGGGTTCATGTTATTTATCAGTTTCCACAGCGCGTAGAAATTTCTCGTTACCATTATTTGAAACAACTTGGAATGGCTCTGTATACTTCATATACGACCCAAAAAATGTATAACACAAAGGTGTCTCGCAAACTAAGCTGTGCTGTAGCCGATATCTTTAGTATTGTGGTAAATGATGGTCCTCAATCAAGTGAATCTTAAAAAACATCTAAAAGAAGATGTGCAATTTGTTGTTCAAAGAAAGACCGAGAAGCCAATACTAGCTGTGCGCTGTGCAATTCCCTATTTGTTTGCAATGTGCTATAAAAGAATGCTCAAATTGTAAATAAAGGAATTGTTTGCAATACGTTGGGTTTGATTAATATTGTGTTGTTTATATAATAAGTTTACATAGCAGCCGTGGAAAACTAATTGGTAGGTAGCAGTTAGGGGTTAAAAATGGAAGTTGTTAAACAAAGACAACAACCACACAGGAAATACGCTTTAACAACCATTATGTATTGATTGGACTAGTAAAGAATGTTTTGGCGGTTTTAAACAGAGAACCCATGTTTTCTTCGCCTTGATTGTGTACATAATTTGTAACAAACTGGTAACCTAGTTTCTCACGAAGCTCTAACACCACTTGCTTTGTAAAATTAGCCACTATTTTCCAGAGAAAATCAGAAAACCTATCTGTGAAAACATACTTCAAAAAAGATTGTCTCCCTAGTGTATGACATAAAGTATACGTTTAAAACTGGAGCAAATTTGCATGCGATATACTGAAAAGAGATTTATTGTGCACTAAAACATCGAAACATTGTTTTCGGTTCAAAAGGAACGAGTAAAATAGCAAATTTAAACCGAATACTCTGGTAGTTTTATTTACACGAGACCAATAACATTCCTCACTCGTTGTACTTTGGTGAATACTATTTACAAAAAATATTTTCCCGTGTTTACAATTTGAAACAATAAACACTCGAGTTTTGCGAATAAGGCAAGGAAACTAAATTACCAATTACCATCTCATTCAATGCATTGTAAGTAAAGTTTGCTGAATTTTACATTCACCAAGGTATTTTTCTTGTTCCCCTACAAGGTTTGTTTTATGAAGTTTAGAAATACTTTTCGCATCCCCTTTTTCACCGTGTTCTCCTCCGAGAACTACTCTTTCTAATAAATTCACTCCGAGTATGCAATTTCTTGTATATTTCCTGAGTGTCTCTAAATTCGGTGAGAGCGTTCCTTTATTAAAATCAGTTCCTGTTGTTCGGATATTTAATTAAAATTCTGCTGACTGTTGAGAATTCTCGTCCAACTCAAAAGTTCAAGTTATAACCTAAAAAGTTAATACTACTGTAGAATATTGTTTGTAGACCGCGCAGCGGAATGATAATTTTGTAAACTGAAATCAGCAGAAAAATCATTTTTGATTCGGGAAATGTGCATTCCGTTGCGCCCTGTAATGCATTTAATACGACATCTACATGACATTTATTCGTTTAGATCTGACGTGCGCAATATTTTATAACGCGATTTTATTTTCACGCGTACGACTCGTGATTTCCAGCAGGGTGTATAATATTGTTAAACCGGGTAGCCTGGGGAAGTCGTCTTGAAGGAATTCGAATTCCACATTCGTGCCAAATTATTCCGAAACTTTGCTCCATTGATGTTCGACAACTTACCTCTTTAATTGAATTCGATTTAACTTAAACTTGTTAGTCTTTAGTTACTCAACGTTTGTGGTACGGCAGCTATTTTAAAGCACATTCGTAATTCCGAACTTTTACGGGCAAACTTCCGGCTACTATTATATAGATTTAGCTCAGGATGCTTTGGTTGTTTAAAACTTCAAGCAAGTTTTTATATTTCCGAAAAATTCGCAAAGACAGCATTGCTGCGCTTTGTTTTATACCCGCGGATATAAAAGTTCACTATTTAATTTACATAGAAAGTTTTGGGCGCCTGTTTCGTGTTGCCTGCAGGGTTTATGTTTAAGAAAGTACTTAAAACTTTTAAGAAGTAACGGTATTAACACTTTATAACTGCTTGCATCACAGATAAATAAAAAGAAACTACTAGTCGGGGTTTGCGTTACTAAGTTGTCGAATCGTAAAATTCCAACGTTCATAGTAGTTACATTACATAATGGTTGCAGTTTTAAATGTAAAAGCTTCGATTAAATAAACCTTTATTTGTAGCGCAGCTTTAAAATTGATAACTTTCATTTATTATAATATTTAAATACCAATTAGGCCGCAGTGGTTCTCGAACTTTTGGTCTTAGAACTCCTTTAACAATTATTGGGGACCCTCAAGGAACGTTTGTTTATATGAGTTATAGTTTTTGATATTCGCCGTATTAGAAATTAAAAATGGGAAATTTTATACCTAAGTATTTATTAATTTATGTAACAGAAAAATAATAAACTGTTACATATTTTTTATGAAAAATGAGCAGCATATTTTCCCAAACAAAACAAAAATTAGTGTGAAGAGTGGCATACTTTACATTTTTACAGACCTCTATTATGTCTGGTTCAGTAGAAGACAACTGAATGCTCATATCTGCCTCTACATCGAATATATTGGGATAATATGTTTTGGTTGAAGTATGTGAAGAAAATCCGGTCTTACACAGATATATAGTTGGAAAAGGGAGGACTATCGTAATAGCATTTTCAGATAATTGAGCATCTTCTTGTTTTATACTACACCAAAACTTTGCAAGCGGTATTTTGTTAAAGTTTAATTATATGGCATCTGAAATCATATTAATTCAGAAGCTCATTTCCAAAACCTACTAAGTCCAAAATGGTAAATTTTACAGGAAAGCAAAAAACGGGTAAGACGAAAGTATGTAATTTTTGGTGGTTAGGGTGCTTTAGAATAATTTATCAGATTACCGCAATAAGTGTTAATTTCATTTTTACCTGTAGCTTAATGATAAGTTACAACAAAACTGATAATAACATAAGTGGTAGTAGGTTTTGGAAATAAAACCATCACTTAGCAGCTTTTGGAAATAAACTAATGTGACTTGGTTGGTTTTGGAAATTAAACACACTTTCATCAAAGAACATTTATTTATTACATTAACAAACTGTGAACAAATATATATTTATAGTAATTCATAGTCATTGTTACCGTCGTCATAATGTTTGGATATATTTGTAACGCCTAGTCGAATCAACGGCGACAATTTTGTTATACTAAATAGAAGCAATACTACGGAAACTACCATTTACGATGCAAGGTCCAGGTATCAAGGACAAGGGTCGACCAGCTACAGTCGAAGAAGGGGGGTTTGATAAGCCTAGGCGCCATCTTTAAAATAAAATTTAAAATATCCTTCGTCCTTGAAAATAACACGAGGTAAAAAAATCTTCCTGGAGTTCTGACCTACCTTGCTTCGGTAATTGCTCAATTTGTCACCAAAGTAAATTGTATTAACCCAAGACACAATAAAACACAAAATTTCAATTTATATAAAGATTCACGCAATTCAATCTTTTTGACACAACTACTTGAAATTAAAAAGGTATTCAATGAAGATATTTTTATAGATGTAACAGTATTGAACCAATCATGGCTAACAGTACCTTCAGTTAAACAATTTAATAAAACAAAATTCTTTAATATATCGGGAACGCAATAATGCGAAATGATTACTAGACTATGAAGCATCTATTCCGCTTCCAACCAAACCCGCTAAGTATTTTTAAGTTTCTCGAGGCCTCGCGAATCAAATACCCAGATGTAGAAATACCAATATAATGGCATTAGTATCGGCGCACTCTTAATGAAGATTTTAAACTTTCGCACTATTCCCCCTTACTAATTGAATTTTAATCAATAAAAGAAAATTAATTATACTGTTGACCATTTAACAATTATTACCAGCATTTCAAAAAAAAATTATCACCAATATTTACAAAATACAAAATCAATTGAATTTAAACACCCACTAATTAAAATGTACTTAGTCTTGTTATCAATTTAAGTATATAATTACAAGTTTTACTACGATTTCTTACTATTAAACTATAATTTTTCCGAAACCCTCGTATCCTCGAAATTATATCTGAAAATTGAATATGAAAGGAATTGACACACCTGCGATCTCGTTATCTCGATCCACACCTGTCGTACGCGCTCGCTGCACGGCAGATAATTCCGCTTGTCTCGAACCCACAGGATCTCTTTGATTTTTCACAAATGACTGGCAATTTCTGTCAATTGTAACGCCAGCCAATTCGCCTAAATAATTTCATAAGTCTTAGAAGTGAAACAAGAGAAATTGGATTTTCTATACTTACCAAAAGATGTTAACTGGCAAAAAAAACTCTCTCAAAAGAATTGAACTCAGATTGGGATCAACTCCCCGGGAACTCACATCACACTAACGATGCCTAAGAACTTCCCAAATGTGTCTTGAAAATTCAAATCGGAAATCTTCCCAAGTCTTAAAACGACTTCTAAAATTAACTCAAATCACGTGCACCTTCTTTGAGAACTCGTACACTTATGTTTCAAACGGAAAACCCAAATAATTCACCATTTCCTGAACCGGAAATACTCGAGTAGATGACACGAAACTTCCACAAGGCCAAATCTGAATTAGTCAAAAGCTTAAATATGCAATCCAAAATGTTGTATTGAAAATTTAAATGCCAATCAACCAGGCGCAAGAAATCGCACGTTACATATTTTCTTCATTATCTTCGTTCTGGCCGCTTGGTAAAGTTTTATAGTAAGGCATTTCTTCGTGATTAAAGCCCATCGCAGTTAATAGTTCTATCACATTTTTAATTTTTTTTTTGTGTTAACATGTTGGTTTTAAGACTTTTCCCTTTTTCAGAATATCATGAAAGCAAAAGTCTCCGTAATAAGTTCGCTTAAGACCAATTCGCTTATTAATAGGATTTTGCATTAACACTTTGGCAGTGGTAATTTTAAAAGTTCTCAGTAATGCTTTACATGTCGATTTCCAATCGCGAGGTATAACAGTATGACCTAGTTTATGTAAAGTTCCAACAGATTGATAAAGTTTGTCATAATCTGCAGGATACAAAATTGTCCCATGGTTTCTAAGTTTTTTTTCGACAAGGCCAAACGCCCTATCAGCTGCCATATAGGAGTGTCCCCTCAATGGGAAAAACCATTCAAAGTTTAATTCGTACTTGTCATACAAAGAAGTTAATCCTAGTAACATTGTATAGTTCTTGTTTTGTCCTGTGCAGCTATCACAAAACAGACGGATTGTTTTTATATTATTTTCTTTTACTTTGGGCATTAGTATAGTAATCAAAAAATGCCTTACACATTACACTATTTCATTACAACCTCGTGCAAATTCATTTTCTAACCATCTATAAAAATGAACAGTGTCTCTATTTAAAACGCCACTGGGTGTATGGATTACAATGCCCAAGGTATAATACCAAATTTGCCTCTTATAAAATGCGTCAGAAATTTGGAATTTTGGCAATGGTTGATTTTGTATTAGGTCAAAATTTATTGTAATAGTATTCTCCTGACGCTTATTAAGCTCTTTAAACAATTATTGGGATCTTTTCTTATGAAGTAATTTTAGAGCTGCAGCCTCTCTCTTTTTATCATCATCTTCTGCTGTTTTATAATTTGACCAAATTTTACGCATTCACTGCATAAATCAGTCTGCACGGGTCCAAATCCAAGATTAAATTTTTCAGTGAAAAATCTATAAAGAAATATATATATATATATATTGCCATAATATTTATATTAAATCAATGCAATTATTATTAAATATTTGTTATATGTCTTTATCATGCCTTAAACTACACTAAAATACCTTCAGAAGGTCTGTTATATTATTAAAAGGATATTTATAGGTATTAATTTCCATAGTTTAACCTGAAACATAGTCTAGCCAGATTAACAATGTCGTTATTTATATCAATTAATGAAATATTATGGTTAAAAAGTGTTTTTATGAACCTGTCTTATGTAAGAAGCGTTTCCGATACTTCGTACGTCACATCATTTTAGGAAATATGTACTCCGGGTGAGATTTTGCAG
>JABXWE010042632.1:0-11523 GCA_014611495.1 Limonius californicus | reverse complement strand
ATGTGGTGCAATTTCTTTTGGGGGAATGCAGCTTCATGTCGCGTTAAGTAGTCAGTCAGTTTAACATCTTGAATGGCTCCGGTCGCTCGAGACCATCCACGAGGGCCGTTACGAAATGAAAAAGTCAGTTTTCAATCTTCAATGGCTCCGGGTCTCCGAAAATTCCATCAATCGGGGGGGCGCAATTAAGTTAAGTGCTGCAGGGGCGGTTTTTGGGTTTTTTCGAGGGGTGTCCGTTATGTGCGAGTTTCGCCTCGCTGTTTTACCAAGGGGTATAGACCATCGACTACTGTCGGATTCAAAGAAGACACACTGGATTCAATCGCGGTAAAGGCAATTCTTTGTGAATTAGCCTATCGCCTTCGGCGGATTAAGTTTCGAGCCCAGCTCCTGTCCCTCTGCTGTTACCGTCGGTGCGAAGAGCGCATCAAAGTTCCGGGCCCTTGGTGTTGACTCCATTCAACCCAGTCTTCAGGGTCGTACCGGTTTGATTTACCCCGTACACAACTAGGAAGATTTCCTCACGTAAGGGATTTTCGCGAACTCCCCCTACTCCTCTGAGCTAAGCTGTAGGCCTTTTCCACCTATCCGGTTACGGGTCGACGGAAAAGCCATTTGGCCCGTAACACATGTTGTAGAAGCCTTTTTTAGAAAAGCTTAATATTTCTTTTACTTTCAGAGATATAATGCAATATACGTTTTCAAATTGACTCCCTGTGTATGGACCTAATTTTGTATTTTTTTTTTCATTTTAATACAAACTACAATGTCAAGATATTTTAAATATTCTTAAAATCAGAGCAATGATGACACATGGTAACCATTTATTTTGACGTACACTATACTCGTGAACGTTTACATTAGCTTCAGTTCACGTTCTGGCCTACAGATAGATAACTCTTAAACCGCGAAACGGATAGAGAAAGGAATATAATGGTTTGCTGATGTAAAAAAGTTTCAATTTAATTTTGAATTTCTAGATTGGTTTGGGATCACCGTAATGAGTAAATTTTGAGCCACTGAAAATATGAGGAAAAGTATGGAATACTTTGCAATTTATTTACCAGGATCAATTTAACGTTACAGGAACTGTTTCATCCGTTATATAAAGAGATGTAAAACATCAAGTCATTCTGTCAAGTAGTTGTTTATACAGGTTTTTTTTATTATATGTGCATTATAATCCTTGTTTAATAAACGAAAAAGCTTGCCAAAACACAACATTAAATGACACGCGTGCTTTAAAGTTGCTAATTAACAAGACGTCATCAACTTCTTTATTTATATAGTGATAATGAAAATAAAATTGATAGTGGAAGTCAAATTGTAAAAACATCAAATTCGCAAAGCAACATAAACAGAAAATGCTAACCAAACTCCATGTTAACGATGCTGCGTCACATTACACAGACTACTTTATAAAATGAATCAAAATCAAAATGCTGCTTTCCAGCTCTATTTTACAGGTTGTGATGCATGTATAATAAAAAAATAGCGCATGAGACACGCGTATAATTGAGCCTTTAAAGTACTAGCGACGTTAAATTCGTTGCACGTGCTTTAAAGGCTTCATTATACACTAGTATCATAATATACTAGATTTTTAAATAAAGGGTTTTGTGTGTTTATTCCAAATGGTTCTACCGTAACAGAAGCTACTACACTAATCTCTTGGAGCAATTGGACAAAAATATTCGTAAAAACGGATCAGGTCTAAGGAAGAAGAAGTCACTATTAATTAAAACAATGTACGTTGCCGTATAAATATAATTTTTATTGCAAAACTCAACCAATTGAAGTACAATTTGCTGTTGGGTCCAACTTATTCTCCTGATTTAGGCAAGTATGCTTTTCATCTATTCCCAAGGATGACAACAAATATTTGTGAAAACAGCTTTGGTGAGTAGCAGCTACATGACGGTAGAGTGGCTTTAGAGCATCGTTAGTTTAAGTACCTGGCTTTGAAGGATATTATATTGAAACATGAAAATATATCAAAACGATATAAATATTTTCCATTTCATTCCGAGAACGTTTCATATGATCCTTGAATATTCCGAAACAGACAGTAATAAATATAATTTAATTTACACAAAAGACACCTGAGCATCATTAAATTAATAAAATAACGAACTCATTTATTTGAGCTAACGAATGGGAAAGAAGACAAATATTCAAAAATAAAAGCGTACATTTGATATGTCCCGCTTTGTGTGTCACTGCTAATAATTTTCATTATGACTTTTCCAATTTCAGTTGTGTACATGTAGGTTTACGAGAGATAATTGATTTAAATGCCTTTTGTTTCGCTTTACTAACTTGCTGCAGAAAGCCGCTAATTGTATTTATTCTTATTTTAATTTTAATTATCTGTTCAAATCTCTGCTATCTGTTTTAAATTTGTCACAGTGTCGCTTTAAATTGTTTTCACAGTTAATTGGAAACAAAAGTTATTAAAATTTATTACCTAGAATCTAATCAATACTTTTGTTGCATATTTTCTCTTAACACTTAACCTTGAACTACCATACCCACATTACTTTAATTTATTAGATTTAGAAAATGTATAACAATCAACAGTTGTGTCTTAGGCTCGCTTTATTAATTGAAAATTGTACGTCCCCAAAAAAGGGAGAATAATAACGTATAATTTAATACAGTGCACCGGCATCATTTAACATGATTTAATTTCAAAGGTCGTTCATCTTAATATACGTTTCGTAGACATCCTTTCCTCTTAGGTAACAGTTTATTCAATTAAGATATTATTCATACCAACTCTTTATACATTACAGTAGGCGTTTTATAATTAATGCTGTAATTTTACTTAGCTTCCGTAAATCTCGGGCAATGCAACCATTTTACTGTCTCTATTTCAGTTGATATAACTGTAAAACACATGAGGAGCTTTAATTCAAAGAAAGATATGGAAAGTTGCTAGGAAAATATCATGAAAAACTGTTGACGGTCAGCCCCTCCTGATTTAACTATTTCAATTAACAGCAAAATTTGACTAATATGTGATACTTCTGATGGTGTAGTTAGTTTATTTTAGTATTAATATTGTATTATATAAAAAGCAAAACATGGAAACATGTCTCGTTTTGCATAACCGCTATGGAGTCATCTCTATTTTTGTTTGAACGCCTCATGGGCTGATACTTCTGTTTGAAAAATCGTAGATTTAGCTTAATTGTTTTCAAAAGTTTTATTGGTACTAAGGATATATACAGAATGTTCAAAACAAATGGAATAATTTATCAACATATAGCACTTAGCAAACCCAACAAAAAAGTCTTAATCACCATATGTCCGTAAACTAACTGCTTCAGAGATAGAGGAGATTTTATACTATTATCAATAAACTGGAAAAATAAAATGGCAGAATGTATGTTCCTATTATTGAGTCAGTGTCATTAATCTGAGTACAACATGTACAACATCCTGACTTTAGGTTTTGGTTTGGGGAAGGACTTTCAGTTTGGACGATTGTAAGATACATGTAGATAACAGTAATATATTGCCATAACCTCTGTATATATTTGCGTACAGTATGTCTGAAAACATGAACATTGGATATGTTGAAATTGAAATTGACTCACCATAAATGGGAAGCGAAAATAAACAGGACTGAATAGAGGAAACGGTCAGGTTTCAATGGATCATTGAAATTTCTTACGAGTGACAACTGTCAACATATAACCATTTCATTGTCACTTTGACTTTCGGGACTGCTACCAACATAAATAGTAAATAAATAGATAAATCATAAAAGAGAACTGTATATTTGATTTATTAATTTCTTTTTTGTTAATCAGATGTTTAGAGATTGCCATAGTAAAATAAAAGAGTAAAGTTTTGATGATCATGAAATGAGCAAATTGGGTTGGAAGACGTGTGAGCTCTGGGATAGACTCTACATTTCAGCGGTTTCGTGGCTTTGATTATCAAATTAGATTAGGGTTAACTAAATTAAATCTTATTCTAGGTCCTTATCTATAAGTTGTCGCCGAGCCTTTATTGGCACCCCATTTCCTAAATCCTGCTCCTTTGTCCGAATGTCTAACCCCTCACAAGCAGCTGAGCATTGCATATCCTAGTTGATGTGAAGAGTTGGTGTTTGGTAAATTTTGAGCCGTTATTGGTACCCGTTCATGAATTCGAAATCCCGTTTCCTTGTCCAAACATACCCATTCCCCCCGTTTGTAGCGGAGCAAACATGATCGTTCCGTATTTAAATCATATTTTATGTAACAGTTGGTGTTCAGCAAGTTATTGCATTTATCCAATAATTAATAACTACATTCTGACGCGTGTATGTTTCTATAATTGGACGGTATTTGAATAATTTTAGTTGTAGGGAACTGTTCCAGAGGTGCATAGCAAATGGTGCGCCTTGTGCTAAGGGAACAGCCTATGAGCGACCCTGGCAGAATAGCAATGAGATTATTACGGTATACCTGTTCCTGCTAGTGAAAACAGTAACAGCTTCAATGCTAACACTCTACTTCATAACTTACCATGATAATTGAACATTATCTAAACACGAAAATACAAATATAAGAACGATGCAAAAATTCGAGTATATGTCAAATTAGTTGACGTTATTGGAATAACGTTTTAAAAGGTGCAACTATGATTAGAACCGATAAGGGCGTCCAAGAAATAGGGAGCTGTTCTAAAGGTCTACAACAAAAACTGCGCCTAGTGCTAAGGGAACAGCTAAGAGCCACCCTAGCGGAATAGCAATTGGGGTGTTAGAAAGGCGCGTTAAACGAATCTATTCCTAGGTGAGACAAAAATAGTTCTTATTCTAATGTTCTACCTCATAGTTTCTCACTGTCAATTTAATATTACCTGAACTTGAGAATGCAAACAAAAAGAGGACATCAAACTCATGTGCAAATTATAATATAATCTTTGTTTGCTCATCGAACTTATTGAAGACTACTAATGAACAATCACAAATAAATGATTGTTACGCTCACTGCGTTTGATAATCCGTTCTTCTTACATACGTTGGTGTATATCCTAGGGTTTCCGGGGAAGGGTGTTTAACTTAGGGTTGTCACAAATACTGTACCATCATCTTTCTAATATTTTCACTTAAAAGTACTTACATGTAGAAAATTAGGTATACCCTATACCAATGCAGAAAGGGCAGATGTTCATTTTATGTATGGCTGTATCATTGGCAGCCCTTATAAAGCACATCGTCTTTATCCCAAATTTGATAAATTATTTACAAAATTATCAACGGTGACACGAAGTTGTTTCATCCAGTATAAGGAAAAGTGAGGCCGGGCGACCTAGGTCAGTTTCTTCTCCCAAACTAGAACTTGATGTTCTAAGAGCAATAGAAGAAAACCCAACACCATAAGACTTGCTGCAGTACTATATATCAACGCTCCTATAATTTGAACAATTTTACATGAACAACAATTATATCCGTACCATGTTCAAGGGGTACAAACCCGTACTGCTCCTTATTATGCTTCAAGATTGGTGTTTTGTAAATTCATACTGTGAAACGTTGCAGAAAATCCAAATTTTTAACCAATATTTTATTTACTATTGCATGGTATTATTATTTGTATAATAATCATATTGGGGCAGACAAACATTCCCACGCTGTTATCGATCTATATCGATTTTCATTAAATGTTGTTGGAAGACCGTCTGATAGGGCCAGTACTTTTTATCAAATCGTTTGGTTGACGAACTGTAGCTTGACTTCTTGAATACTACGTACACTACTGGAAGATGTGCCGTTTATGATAAGGTTAATTTATGGTTTAAGCACGATGGGCACCGTCGCATTTTTCAATCAATGTGGAAGAATACATATCTAAAATAAACCTACAAAGACAGTTGGATAAGACGAAGGGGCCCAGTTGCATGGACACCTAGATTCCCTGATTTTATCCCATTAGACTTTTGTATTTGGGCATTTTAAAAGAGTTAGTGTGTTCAAAGCCCGTTAATAAACTAGCCGACTTGCGACAACGATTGAAGGCTGATACTATTTGCCTGACTCTATGTATATTTAAGGATAAGAGTTTCTTTTTTACGATAGTGCCAAGTCTGTGTGTAAATGGAAAGGTGAACATGTAGAACATTTATTTTGAATCTTTTGTGTTTCATAATGTTATAGTTATTTGCCTGTTAGTGCCGTCACTGTTCATTTCTTCAGAATAATGCAATTTATTGCTGAAAATACAATCTATCTCTAAAACAGTTGGTTTGCAGACATATGTTGATTATGACTTTTTTGTTTGGTTTGATGAGTACCAACCATTGATAAATCCGACCTTTATTTAAAACACTCTGTATAATAGCGAAGACAGTAAAGGTTAAACAAACCCAAACAAAATCGAAAGAAACTTCTCATTAATACCCTGCCCTTCAGAAAATGCCCTTCTGGGTTATGTGGATAAACTAAGAACCCCTAAAGTACCTTAAACATTAAACTTTCATTTTGATTCAAATCACATATTTCAAGAATTCAACATTATGTAGTACCTGTCTAGTTTATATTTATTGAAATTGCTATGGAATTTACTAGAGATTTAAGTAATTCTGAGTTCAGAAATTGATGAAATCAATGAAAACATCCTAAGAAGAATAAAAACTGGTTTTGGTCTGGTATTGAATGAAAGCTCCTCATTTGATAGCAACACCATAATGGACAGCGTTTTGACAAACTGGAAAAACATCCTTGGAGCTGTTTTAAAATAATTACTAGTATAAAGTCCAATGATTCACGATCAAGTTGGTATGTATTATCATTTGGAACTATCAATAATGAAGTTTAAAGCTTCTTGTACGTTTCACTTTAAATTTTCACATATTTCAGGAAACTAGAAATAGTTATGTAACTACTGACCTAGGACGTTACTGACCTTTATCAGTGCTTTTTTTAAACAGCGTAGTAGTGTTTTGCGGTTTTATGCCTATATCTTCTACGAATGTGCATTCATTCATTCATCCTTATTTTTTATGAGCAACAACAATGGTAATTTATGGGATGGCACCGCACCTTGCTCAAGAAAGTCTTATGACTCATCTGCTAGCAATTTCACCGGTAAATTTATTACCCTCCGATTTCTATACTATAATAGTTGCGTAAAGTAATCAGTTAAAATTTATTATATTTATAATTAAATTAATATACAGGGTGATGCAACAGTGGGAGAACGGACGTGTGCACTTTAATGATGAAAATATCTAAATATGTTATTAAACATAGAACCATGAATAAGTTACACATTTTATATATGTTATTGATTATACAAGATGCTTCTTAAAAACTGCCAGATTAAACTTATAAGTTGTTGAATGAAACGCCATTTACCAACGAAGGATTAACATAATTTAATTTTATTTGGGACTAAATTTAATAGTTTATTTGTTATTCAATTGGCTATGCAGATATTTAAAGAAATTTGTTGCGTTGTTGTTTCGTAAGAAATGAAGATAAACAGAAACCGAAAAAAATGTGTGTTGATCTTGCTGAAGATATCTAAAAATATAATATAGCAGTAGTTGTACGCGATCTTTACTGCTCTCTACAGTTAATAGTCGAAGGGTTTTTGTATACATTTCCTTTTACAAATCCCTAAAGGATATAATTAATATAAGGTGTTTGATAAGAAAATAAGTAAATCTGTTGCGAAGTCTATAAAATTAGTTTCCATTAAATAATTATCACCCCCTACAATAACAGGTTGTTGTGTAATGTTTAGAAATTACTTTTTTAATAGTAAATACTGTCAAATTACTTGTTTAATGTCCATCTAATTTATTATGCAAAATATTTAAAAATGTCTAAACAATAAAACAAAATTAAACTTTTTATTTAAACTAATTATATCAATGTATTAACAAATACATGGTGACAACTGTATAAATAGTATATCCGATACGAGAAACTAACTTGAGATGTGAGTAGTACTCATTTCATATAAGTGAAATGTAGTTTACATATCAATAATGTATTTAAGATATTTTTAAATAGAAGCCAGAATTGTGTAAGCTGTTTTAATGCTGATCTGATTAGATGTATAAAAATTAAAGCGGATTACCATATGATTCTTCACCTTCGTTAAAATATAAAAATATTTAAACTCACCAGTCTAGTTTCAATATCTATATCCACCCTGTTTCGAATTTTTCTTCTTTTAGCTCCAAGTACAGGTGTGCACACGAAGAATCGCGATGAACGATGCCCGTCGCGACGCCAACGATCCAATTGCCGCATAAGAGGAATGGGTGTTTTTGCAGCAGCTTCATAAAGGGCTTGCACTGCCGATGGACGTGTACCAGAATTAAATAAACTGGTAGCCAGGTCATGTTGAGCTTTGTAGTGTTCTTTCAGAAGTGCAAACGTACCGATGTCACTCACAGCTGTAAAAACATAAAATGGTAAAATCATAGAAAATTCAGCAACTAACTTTATAGAGAAATATCCATTTGACAATTTTATGTAAGAATAAGTATTCTAGCGACAATTTTAATTAAGAGAGCAATATTTTCGTGGCAATTTTATTTAACAGAGAAATATTCTTTGTGACAATTTCATTTAAGAGAGAAATATTCTCGCGGCAATGTAATTAAAGACGGAAAATATTCTTCCTGGCAATTTTATTTAAGAGAGAAATACCCCCGCGGCAGCTTTGTCTGAGAGATAAATATTCTCGCAGTGATTTTATATAAGGGAGAAATATTTGTGTGTTAGTTTTATTTAAAAGAAAAATATTCCTCTGGAAAATGTTATCTAAAAGAGAAATATGCTAGCGGCAACTTTATTTAAGGCAGAAATATTCATGTGACAATTTTATATAAGAATAAAATATTCTCGGGATAATTTTATTTAAGAGACAAATATTCTCGGGGCAATTTTATTTAAGAGATAAATATTCTTTGTAATAATTTCATTTATAAGAGAAATATTTACTTTACTTTACTTAATAGAGAAATATTCATGTGACAAGAATAAAGTATTCTCGGACAATTTTATTTAACAGAGAAATATTCTTTGTGCCAATTTCATTTAAGAGAGAAATATTCTCGCGAAAATTTTATTTAAGAGGGAAAATATTCTTTCTAGCAATTTTATTCAAGAGAAAAATATTCTCCCGGCAATTTTATATAAGAGAGAAATATTCTTGTGGCGGTTTTATACGAGAGAGAAATATTCTTTGGAAGAATTTTATTTAAGAGACATATTCTAACAGCAATTTTATTTAAAAAGAATTATTCTTGTGACAATTTTATTTAAGAGAGATATATTTTTGTGGCAATATTAATTAAGGGAGGCAAACTGTACAGTAGGCTAAAAATATGTAATTTATTAACGCAATTATTTATCAGTCTATTAAATGATATATCTATTTTGTTAACACAATATTGCCTACATCATTAATAAATTTATAGATTTACATTTTAGTTAAACTCTGATTATATGTTACTTTATAGTTATTAAAATTTCTCACATTCAGTATTTCCAATTGATTTAAGAACGTTCGTATATGGCACTGATTTTTATTACCAGCGATGTTAGTACGAATTCCTTCTCAGAAGTAGGATTTCTATATGATTTATATAAGAATTAAGAACACGTTTAGTGATTAGAATTATGAAATAATAGTTTTTCTTCCTTCCTGTCGGATGGTATTTGGTATGATAAACTGCAGAAACTTTGATCTTAAGGCCGTGTTCCCACCAAAAGCAACCGGCGACCGCAACGCAATTGCAACGCAACAGCAACGCGACTCGGCGCTAATGTTAAAATACACGTGTTTCCACCTACTAAAAGGCAACTCAACTGCAACGCAACCAGTTGCTAATTGGTTGCCGGCAGCGCTGCATACCGCGTCGCCGTCGCCAGTTGCGATCTACAGTTGCCAAGAACTGCTGGTTCATGGCGGACGAGACAGCAAAATCTTGAATTTTGTGGCCCTTGTTAAAGCACACACATGTTTATATGATTTGACAAAGCCATCTTATACACATCAAAGAGAAAGCCTGGGGAGAAATTATATAATAAATATATTTTCATGTGACGAGGACGACAATTTGTTAAGGACTACCGACACAAGATATTTCAAAACAGTTGATTTCAGTAAGTACACAAGAGCAACTCAACTGAAGTTGCGGTCGCATTGCAATTGCGTTGCGGTCGCCGGTTGCTTTTGGTGGAAACACGGCCTAAGAGATAATCTCCCTTATTGCAAACTCATCATCAGATAGCTAAAGTTCTTGTCTATAACGGCATTGCGTTCAGATCAAAGACGTTAAACTGCAGATGGTTTGATAATATCAAGATAGGCATTAACGGTATTACGTTCCTAATCTTTCTTGAAGTTCCACAAGTATTTTAAGAAATCCATATCCATATATCTAATACAATTTAAATATTAAATAGATTTCAATCTTAAGATAAAGTTGCTAATTTGATACATCTTCAAATAAATGTTCAGGATTTCGTTAATTTTAATGTTTGAACCTGTGGCCAAAGTATCGAATACAAGTTTGAGTAACGTCCATGTTGTTTATTGGATGTTTTCTGTTGTGTTCGAGAGACTTAGCAGTTGATTATTATATATTACATCCTCGAGAATTAAAAATCGCAGCTTTGTAGTCAATACCTAAGAAGAAGATATTGATTCTTAAAAATGCATTAATTCTACAATGTTACATAATAATAGAATTAAGTTAGAGCCGAGATTGCCGTAATAGTTACTTCTACTCCATTAAAAGAGATTGTTACATAATTTAATAAATTTCATTAAGCATAGGGTTCAATGTCTCTTATACGATTCTTTCAGCGAACAGCATGCATTCGCATACCTCTCTTTATCCGTATTTGGAAATAGCAGCAATGCGAATGGTACTTGCATTTGTAAATACCGCAAACGCTAAAAACTTGCTGTACAGAGCGTTCTCATCGGTTTACATGCATGTGCAGAAACAAGCACAAAGATTAGATAAATGGTCAACGACATCTACAAAAAATATTTAGTTGCGTGAACTTTAACCTTGATATAACACCAGTGAAAGAATTTTTATAAATATTCTTCACTAACTGGTTACATACGAATTTCTGAGACTTTAAGAAGCAATTTAATTATTTATACTATTGTACAAGGGAAAAACTGGTGTTTTCAAGATTTTCCATGTTGAAATTTAATAAATAATAATCAAACATTGTTTCGTTTTTCGAAATATATAGGGTTATTCAAAAGAAAGTTTTATTTCGAAGCTGCTATCACTTTTTAAAAACTCAACGGATAAGCAAATGAAAAACACATTTGCATGCGTAAACAATTAGGGTTTGTTTAACGATCGTCTTCTAAATGTTTTGGTTACTATGGTAATAAGTTTGTCGATAAGTTATTTTTTCTATTTCGGTTTTATAAAGCCGTTCTAAGCGCACTGTTTTAGCTTAAAAACAGTACGTTAAGGAGGCCTATAATCGTACTGTTTTTAGTTTGTTTTTTTACGATGTTGGTAGTTCGATTT